>RJWH01003153.1:77572-173630 GCA_004363575.1 Solenodon paradoxus | reverse complement strand
TTCCCTGTGTGTGTGTGTGTGTGTGTGTGTGTGTGTGTGTGTGTGTGTGTGTGTGTGTGCAGGCTACTCTTAGGTCTGGGCAAAGTAGCCATCGCTCGCAGTTATAACTGGCCCAGGTTCTCTAGGGTGTTTATCTCTACATGCCTTCTAATGAAGTCTGAGAATCTGTGCCCACCAGCCATAAAAATTTGACCTAGGTACAGAACAAAGGTCTGAGTCAGCACCTTCAGCACTCGAGCACTCTAGGGTCTGCAACGGTGTTGGACAGGGAACAGCACTGAACTAGAGATTTTAGTCCATGTTCAGATGGGAAAAGAGAGCCTAAGGGGACAAAGGCCAAGGAGTTCTTTGAAGGCATTCATCAGGCATGGTCCCACATTTCCAGAAGTCTCTTGGCAAAGAGTTTCCTGTTATTTTATTCAGATTCCAACTGGCAATTTTCAAAATGTTTCTTTAACAAGCGCCAACAGGAAAATATAAAAACAGTGTTTTCCAACGGGAAGCTGCTAGATTTCAAAACCTTAGCAACTAGGGATATGCCCAGCACTATCAAGAGTCCTTAGATAAGAGAGCCAATCAGAGCCTTAATGTCGACACCCATTTTACAGACAAGGAAACCTAAGTATAGGCAAGAGAAATAAATTGCCAAAGGTTACGTGGTAAGTCAAGGGCAAAGCACAAAATACAGAAAGTAGTAGGAAAGAACAGATCTCCACTTTTACACAGGACCCTTAGCAACCAAAGGGTCTCTCCCAAAAGTCAAGGAATGTCACAGTTGAAAAGAATCATAAGGGTTCTTTAGCTCAGTTGTTTTGTGATACAAATCAGAAAACACACCCTGAGAAAAGTGAGCTATACTAGGTCACATAGAGCATGGCAATTTTGAAAAAACTAAGGTGCTTTTCCTTAGTGTTTAAGTTCTCTAAATAGAAATTTAGGAGTTAAAAGAAATCAAGCTGTATATATTTTATTATCACTGAGATATAATTTACATACCCTAAATATAACTCTTTAAAAATGTACAATTAGTAGTTCTAGCATATTCACAAGATTGTGTAACCATCAGCACAACTAATTTTAGACCATTATCATTACCCCCTCAAAGAAATGCCATACCCATTAGCAAGCACTTCCCATTCTCCACTTTCCCACAGCTCTGAAAACCAGTAACCTACTCTTTGTCTCTATGAATTTTTCTATTCTGAATTTTTCTTTTAAGTGGAAACAAATAATAGTTACTTTTTTGATGGCTTCTTTAACTTAGCATTTTTCCAGGGTTCACCCATGTGGCAGCATGTATCAGAACTTCATTATTTTTTATAATGGCTTAATATTCTGTTGTATAAACATATCACACTTATTTTTCCATTCATCAATCAGTAGGCATTAGGATTTCCACTTTGGGGTTATTATCAATAATGATGCTACAGACAAACATGTATAGGTTTATTTTTTCATTCCTCGGAGTGGAATTGCTGGGTTGTACACTAACTCTCTGTTTAACTTTCTGAGGAGCTGCCAGACTGTTTTCCAAGAGGCTGTACCATTTTACTTTCCCACCCAGAGGCAATCCATGAAAATTCTAATTGCTACATATCCTCTCTAAGATTTATTAACTATCTTTTTATTATAACCATCCTAGTGGGTGAGAAGTGATATATCACTGTAGTTTTTATATGTATTTCCCTAATGACAAATGAGGTTGAGCATCTGTTCGTGTGTTCCTTGCTGATGGAGAAATTTTTGTTCAAATCCTTTGCCCATTTTTAAATTGGGATGTCTTTTTACTGTTAAATTTTAAGATTCCTTTTTTTGAGGTTGGAGAAATCTCTTCCTTTGAAATGTTATTTAACACACGAGTGTGTAAGGAATTCTTATATAGTCTAGACAGCAGAATCTTGTCAGATAAATGTTGCAAATACTTTTCCACAATATTATTTTTTCACTTTCTTGACATGTCTTCCTGAGAAAAATACCAAGAAACGACTAGCACTTCAGCTGGAGACGGATTGGCTGATGACTAACGGTGGGTGAGGGTACCCGGCGGGGTTCTCAGCTAAGCCGCTCATTTGGATTTGAGACAGAGCTTAGGAGTCTCCAGATGTGTGGTGGGGCAGAGGCTAGGGACTTTAGAACTAGCTGAGGGGACAGCAAAAGGCAGGTCCAGTGGGGATGAGACACAGAACCACAGAGGGCCAACTAGGGAGGGGGTGAAAGGAGAGCCGGCAAACCTGGTGCTGAGATATCAGGCAAATCAAACACCTCCCACAACCACTTCTAGTCAGAGCCTAGAGTCCTCAGAGCGGAAATCAAGCCCACCACATATTCAACCACCAGAAATCCTGCCCACGGCGTATCCGACCACCAGAAATTCTGCCCATCGGATGCCCCACCCCCTGGATTACAGTGAGAAGGCAGTCGCAAGCCTCAATGCTACCTGCTAGCACCACCTTGTGGGTAGAGGTGAAACTGCAGCCTGATTGCCAGTCCTGGGCAAGTCAAACTTACGCAATGCCAGGGTAACCAAACACTCAGAAATATTAACAGAATGCTGAATAGAGCAAAGGCACAGAGAAATATACGTGAAATGATGGATCCAATCAGAAACCCAGAATACAGCAGATGTATGTAAATTACCTGAAGAGGAATTTAAGGTAACAGTGATTAACACACTCATGGGAATCCAGTAATCAGTAGAGGCAGTAAATGAGAATGTCAGGATCAAAGAGAAGAATTAAAACAAGACATCAAACAGGTAAGAGACATGATGGCTGAATTAAAGAATCAACAGAGGAGCTCAACAGTAGGATGAATGAAGCTTTCAATGAATCAGTGATCTGAAATATAGTACAGAGGAACTCAATCAAGCAAAGAGAAAAAATTCAAAGACTCTAAGACAGCATTCGAGACCTCTGGGATGACATCAGAAGGAACAACATTCACATGATAGGGGTCTCACAGGAAGAGAGAGAAAAGGGGGCAGAAACCATATTTGAAGAAATAATAGATGAGCATTACCCCAATTTCAAAAATGAAGCAAGCCTCCAGATCCAGAAAGCTCAAAGAGTTCCCAATAAAAGACACCCAAACAGAAATACACCTAGACACATCATCGTACAAATGTCAAAAATACAAGATAAAGAAAGACTATTAAAAGCAGCCAGAGAAAAAGTGTCACACAAAGAGGAGCCCCCATAAGATTTTTAGTGAACTTCTCAAATGAAACTCTACAATCCAGAAGGGAATGGGTATAATGTATTCAAAGTGCTGAAAGAAGGGATTTTCAACCTAGGATACTATATTCGGCAAGATTATCATTCAGAACTGAAAGAATGATTAAAATTTTTTCTGACAAGCAAAAGTTAAAGGAGTTTATCACCACAGAACCAGATTTGCAAAAAATATTAAAGGATGCTCTACAAAGTGTAAAGAAACCAAGTTTACACTTTGTAGAGAAAAACAGTATAACAGCAAATATTAAAAGTGGGGAGGAAGAGGAGGGAACAAAAATGTGTATGGTTAGAATGAGTGGAAGACTAATATGCTTTCAAATAAAATTAGGTAGTAAACACAGAACTGTCAATGCTAACCAGGGTAATTTCAAAATACATCCCCAAGGAGAAAGTGAAGAAGAAAACAAAAGGCAAAATCAATCAAAACATAACTGCACCCATTTGACCTAAAAAGAGAAAGAAAAGCCAACATCTAGAGCAGCATATAAAAGACAAATTATAAAATAGTACTAAGCAGTTATATATCAATAATCACCCTAAACATTAATAGACTGAACTCACTAGTCAAACAATGCAGAGTGGCTGAATGGACAGAGTTCTTAGAAGAGATGAAACCCCGTCATTTGAATCAACATGGATGGAACTAGAGGGGATTATGTTAAGTGAAACAAGTCAAAAGAAGAAAGATAGATAACAGATGACCTCACTCATAGGTGGAATGTGAATAGACAAAACAAAGGAACAGAAGAACCTATACATAGGAAATTATTTTAATGTGTCGAATAATTATTACAATAAAAAATAAATTTTAAAAATTGTTTCAAAAATAATTTGAGGTAAAATTCACAGAACATACAATTAACTACTTTAAAGCAAACAATTCATGTATTTAGTATATTCATAATGTAATGTAACCACCACCTCTATCTAGTTTCAAAACATTTCCATCACTCCACAGTAAAATCTCTAACTCATTAAGCTTTTTCTTCCTAAATCTCTTCTCCCTCCAGTTCCCACCAATCCACATTATCTCTATGGAGTAATTTATCTATTCTATATGTATTACATAAATGGAATCATTCAATACATGATTTTTCATGTCTGACTTCACTTATTCACCATATTTTCCAATTCATTCAGTTATATTGTGAACCAGAATTTCACTTCTATACGGCTGAATAACATTTCATTGCACATATATACTCATGCATCACTTAATGGCATTTCAGTGACAGATCACACATACAACAGTGGTCCCAATAGGCTGAATCATATAATGTAGGTGTGAAGTAGGCTATACAATCTAGATTTGTGTAATTACACTTTGTGACATTTACACAATTATAACATTGCCTAATGGATGCATTTCTCAGAACATATCCTCATTGTTAAGCCACGCTTGACTATATACCACAACACATTTCTCCATTCATCTGTTTATGGACATTGGGTTATATGCACCTTTGTGGCTATTGTAAATAGTGCTGCTATGAACACATGTGTATACGTACTTGCTTAAGCACCTCCTTTCAATTAATTAAGTACATCCCTGCACATGGAATTTCTGGGTTACAGGATAATTTTGTGTCTAACTCTGAAGAACAACCCAGACTATTTTCCACAAGAGCTGATCCATTTTATATTATCACTAGAAATGTGGAAAGTTTTTATTTTCTCCACACCCTTACCAACACTTGTTATTTCAATTTATTTTTGTTGTTTTTATTGTAGCTATCCCAATTGATAGCTCTAATACCTCTGTTATGCTTATCTCAGAAATCATTTTCTGTTAAACTTTTGACTTCCCTTAGGCTAGGTCTCATGCAGCCCCTTGGCTATATGAAATGGGCCTACAAGAAAATATTTCTGCCCTGTTATCAGTTTAACTTGCTTCACTAAAGCCCTTCTTGCTGGTTCTGATCTCCTTGATCCAGTACCATATGCCAGGATTCTGCTTCCTCTACCCACCAGCACTATCTGATTTTTCCAGATGGAATCCTTGCCTGTCATTTCTAACGCTTTGACACAGAATATGTAACAATCTAGTAATACATCTTAGAAGACTAAGGAACATTTTTAGGTTGCTGAAGACCTTCCCTTCCAGGAATGTGACAGAGGAGAGCCTGTGCAAAAGTGACCTAGCTTCTATTTGCTGGATATGGTTTTCTAGTATGAGTGTTCTTGGTGGTATATACAGAGAGAGGGGTGCAACTGGTGATGGAGAAATTTTAATAAGAGAATTTAATTCCCCATTTTTTTAAGACTCAGTTCAACAATTATCTTTTCCATACAGCTTCATGAACTACAACTGAAAATGCTTCCCCCTACTTTGTGCTCCCCACTGAACTATGGAAAGACTCACATAAGAGAAATAACATCACATTTGTTGACAGGCCTATTTCCATTTAAATGGAACTTCTTGAGACTAGGGACTCTGTCATTTATACCAAGTATATACTTAATACACATTAATGAATGGAAAGCCATTACTCAGTACAGAGGATGGGTTTCTGCAGCACAAAGACATTCAGAAAACAACCAAAGCGCCCACTGACAGATGAGTGGACAGTACATATACAGTGTAACACTAAGTAAAAAAGATTAAATCCTGCCATTTACAAACAACACAGATGGGCCTAGAAAGAATCATGTGTAGTGAGTTAAGTCAGAAGGAAAAAGACAAACAAACATTGTATGAGTTCACTCACATGTAGTAGAGAGAAACCAAACAAATGAACCAAATAAAAAAACAGACTTTTAATCTATAGACTCAAATTAGTGGTGACCAGAAGAGAAGGGAGAGAGGGGTAGACAATTCGGTAAAGGGAGTCAATTATATGGGAAGGGACAGAACTGGACTTCTGGTGGTGAACTTAATGAATTATATATAAATTTTGATTTATAATGATACACACCTTAAATCTATATAATGTTATGAGAGAATCTTCCTCCATTTTTTTAAAAAAGAGGAGTCATTCATTGTCATTTATTCAGAACTTATAAATGAATAAGCAAAAAATGTGTCCTTGAATAAAAAAAAAAAAAGCCAATAAAGGAAATGGGAAAAGCCTTCTATGTTGCTGTTTCACACTTTAAAAAAGTACAGACCTTCTAGACAAGGCAAAACTATGCAGAGAGTGAAAAAGATCAGTAGTTGCCAAGGTTTGTGAAAGTAGAAAAGATAAACAGGTGGAACACAGAGGATTTTTAGGATAGAGAAACTGTTCTGTATTGTTTTATGATGAGTGAATATATGCCACTATACATTTAAACAAACATATAGACTGTACATCAGGAATGAACCATAATGTAAACTATGGGCTCTGGGTGATAATTACATGGCAATATTGTCATTAATAATTATAAATGTACCCCTCTGGTGGGGGATGTTAATAATGGAGGCTATGGGGGCAGGGAGTATATGGGAACTCTCAATTCCTTCCACTCAATTTTGATGTGAACCTAGGCTGTATATGTGACATATTAAACAAGACAGAATCACTTTGCTTTGTTTTTTAATATTTCCCAACTCTCCCATTATTTTAATATAAATATAAATTTTGTCCCATTTTTAATAAACCAGGGCTATCTGTAATGTGGGGCAAAAGGGGCAGTCACATTGCCCCAGACTCACTCTGCTGAGGTGCCCCAAAGCAGCTGCCTCTTTTGCCCTATGTTAAAGACAGTCCTTGCTGGCGTTGGCTGCAGTGAGCCACAGCTGCTACTGCTGTTCCTGTCCCCTGTGAGGAAACAGGAGCACAGGTGTAGAGGATGTCTCCCCACCCTATGTAACCGTTTCTTCAAAGGCAGCAGAACACTGCAATGTATTTAAGCCATGAGTAAATACTATGGGGGTTATTTCTGGCACTATAGGGGTTATCTCTGACACCGTGGGGGTTATTGGGCACTTCCGGCACTCGGATGGTTAAACCGGCATGTGTTTTAGGCAGGACATTTAGAGCAGGGCTAATAGAGCCACCAAAATTGGTTTTTAACTAAGGTGCCAAAATTCCTTGCACTGGCCTTGGCCATTTGTATGAAGTCCCACCGACCACATGTCATTACTATGTGACTGTTGCTGGTATGGCTGCTCTGTTCCTACTAGGATTGCGCCACCTCCTCCCCACCCTAGTCTCTAACATATAACTCCAACTCATTTTTGCCATCCCAGTGCCCCGTTTTTGTCTCAAGGAAATATGGCCAGTCTATGTGAACTATTATTGTAGTAAATAAAGTCTACAAAAAATTGAAAAAGAAAAATCTACAGACACACCTGTACTGGAGGCATTAGCCTGGCACTTGCTAAGTCTAATGCACAGATGAGGAAATGTTACACTGCCTCTGACCCTGTTTGCCAGCAGCTTCTTTGGACTAGTTCTTGGCTCTTTGGCAGTCTATTGCTGGCATCCTCAACTGAAACCAACAGCTTCCAAAAGGCAGGGAGTGGGCCTTAACAGCCTACTAATCAATGTTAATTTTCTAAGGGAGTTTACTTTTTCTCCCCTGAGTTCATTTAGAATAAGAAAAAGGATGGCAGAGAGGGCCATCTCCACATTACTGATCTTCAGGAACTGAATCACGTAATCCTCTCAACTAACATCTGACTGAAAAAACTACTCTTTTTTTTAGGACTGAGGGTGTCTTTACTGCTTCAGTGAAAGTTCACTTTCTCCTCCTCCTCAGTTGTCCAAGGATAAAAGATGTTCAGCAGTCAGTGCATACACTCTGCATACCCACAGAAAGAGCAGAGAACAGTTAATATCATTCAGCCCCTGTGGCTTACTTGTTATCCCTAATCATATGTTTCATATTTTAGCCTTTATAACCTTATTTAGGATGTTTCCTCTACCTATAAGTCCTCTCCTGCTACCCCCATGGAATAAGGTACTACCTTACCCCTAAAGGCAGACATCACATGCCACCTCTTCTATTTCTCCACTGGATCTCAGAAGCACAGAGCACTCTGAAACATTCATTTTAAGCCTCAGAGCAGAATATGATTCATCTGGGTCTTCCTGCAGGGTCCAGCACAGCACTGGAACATATAAAATACTTCCTGAAATTATTTCATGTATTTAATAAATGACTGTTGAGATCTGGCCAGACTAAAGTGCAAGACCATTTCATTTCTCAATACCAGTGGAGAAAGTAGAGGTACTCCCTGTGGGTATGCCTAGGAGATAGCCCTCAGTCCAGCCACCCAACAACCTTGGGTTCCATGTCATCATAACAGTCATTCTCTCGCCAGACTCACACAGAGGAGGCCCAAAGAGCACTGTGTCTAGAGCCTTCAGCTGCAGCTTCTGTCGATGGCTCCGGTCCGTCATCTTCAGCACAGTTCCTGTCATAGTAGTGTTGGTTACAGCTAGCCTGTTAGAGCAAAAAATATGGTTCAGTTCCCTGTTATTAAAGTCAGGAAGGATCCCGAGGGGATTACCCACCTGCTCCAGGAATATTTCCATAACTTCTTGCTCTCAGTATTGCTCCCCTCCGTACTCTAGAATGGAGTCTAAACCAATGAATCTCAACAGGGAGCATGCAGGGACACACACCATTTACCAAGAATTTGTTCACCCTTCTCCGCATGTGAACCACTCCTGAGTATGCTATTCTCCTAGGATTATCCATTTGTGACCATTCTCACACCCAACAGTAAATTCTCTGCTGTGTTTCTATTTCCAGGGATTATCTGTTATCTTTTCCTCACACTCCCACCATTTCTAAATGTATTCTCCCTATTCAGCCCAGGTCAAAATGTCATGCCACAAGACCCAGTGATTCTGGGAACCTCTAATTTATCCTAATCCTAGTCCACTGTCATTAAATATAAGCCTGCTGATGACAAAAATGTATTAGTCTCCTTAGCTTAACTTACTCCCAATCAGATCACTGTGATTTTTTATGACCTTCAACCATACTGTCGATGGTTAACTATAATAAGGGCGTATAAACAAAAAAATGACCTAGGAAAAACTACACTTTATTTCTCTTCTACTGGAACAGAATGGGTATAGGAAGAGAGGGATATTAAGATAGTAAAGAATGGCCTGAGCCCCACAAATGAGCATTTATTACTATAATATTCCATAAGAGCATTGCACCACAGTACTCTTTTTCAGTTTCTGGCATCAAAGTGTATGATTTATACTCCTTGGGAATTTAGGAGCAACTACTTCCTTCTCTAGTCCTGGAAGGCAATTAAACCCACCTACAAGAGAGGCTGACAGACACTATGAAGGGTAGTGAGAGGGTAAGGGTTGGGAGACAGTTGGGAAATTTAGCTTCTAGTCCCAGATCTATCAGTGACTCACTTGTTTGATCATAAATTGCTCAGTCCCTCCCCAGGAGTCTCTTTCCCTCTGTATAAACATAAGTAAAATCAGATGTTTCCTACAAGCCTGGGAGTCCTTACAGCTTTTCATTAGAGCATTTCTACCAAATATAAAGGTCTTTATCTCACTGATCAAAATAAGTGTCACATTTTCTATAGTTTACTTCTCAAAAAAAATCTATGAACTGTAATGCCATCTACTTCTAAACAATGAAAAAAATGAGAAAGGAGTTAATATTTTCTAGGCAACTACTGCATTGTATATCTCATACTATTCTGACACTTTATATAAAATACCTCAATTAGATCTCACAACTTTAAGAATTCAGTTCTATTGTTAGCTTCACTAAGCAGATAAGAAAACTGACACTTAGAATATGAGCAAGACTTAATTTGCCCAAAATCACATAGCAAGTAAGAAGTAACACCAGGAAATGAACTTAAATCTACTAGACTCTTCCCATTATAGCATGCCACCTAGTGAAGGGCCTAGAACTGTCTCCACTCCATTCCCTACCGGTGCACTGAAGGCTCCATTCTTCCTGCTGTCACTAAGGTGCCACAGCTTGATTTCCTCTAATCCTGTGCACAGCCTGGCTAGGACTAGTCTTGGATCTAATCCTAGTCACAGGACAGCTTACTGAGCCCTAGAATTAACTTCTTACTCCATGCTTCATAGTTTTAATCCAAATCATAGTCATTCTGCAAGAAAGAATGGTCCAGAGATTCACAAAGCAATACCGTATTTTCATAGGTAATGGGAAAGAAACTTAAATCCTGGAGCTTTGTGGTCAGTCATCTGCTTAGCTGTCTGTGTCTTTCCACTAAACACGGAGTTCCTCAAGGCAGAGCTGAGATCTAATGCATCTCTTTGTCTGTGGAGCCCAGGAGAGAACATGACACATGCCTGATAAAGTTTTGTTAAAACAGAACTAAACTGAATATTGTCAGGAAGCCTATTTTCAACTCTATGGGGGAAAAGGAAGATAAATTGAAAAAAGGAATGCACTTAAAACTAAGCAGATCTGGGTTCAAATGCCAGCTCTGCTAGTTGCCAACTTGGATAAATAATATAATATTTGAGATTCTGTTTGCTTGTTAAAAATTTGGGATAGTAACTCCTTCCTAGAATTATGAGAACTGACAGAAACAATAGGCTGGAAAGTACTCCATAAAGGGATATACAAACATTAAGATTATTACTGTCTCCAGAGTAGGGAGAAGCTGTGCAGGAGAGGAAGGAACAACCAGCCCAGCTAGGCCTGGACAACAGTTTATGGTAACTCTGTGGCTGAAGAGTTTATGTGTGAGCATCTCAACAGCTTCCCTTTCCCCCTTTGTTGAAGCTCAAAACCAGATGCACCTACATAATAAAATGACAGATTATACATAATCAGCACCCACCAGACAACAGGCCCTTTGAGGGCAAGGGCAGCTTGTTGTCACCATTAACCCCAACACCCAGCACAAGTGCTTGACACAGAGCAGGCACTCAGTAAAATTTGTTGAATGAATAAGTAAATGGATTAATGATTGAATGACATATGGCACTAGTTTGACATAACAAAAAGCCTAAGCCATATTCCATTTCCTCCCCACACCCAGCCCCAAAACCCTAGCACATTGTGCCTATAAATGTGCAGAGTTAGGACACAACAGCTGTTGGAAAAGTCATTCCAGAGAGCTTCTGTCACTGGTTATGGCAGTCAAATCCTATGTTTGTCTCATGTCTTTAGAGTAGATAACTATATAAGGATAATTCATGGAAGGCTAAAAGAGTCCTAAGGCTCCTGGGCAATAAAAGAAGCAACTGCTGGAGGGATAACAAAAAGAGAAACTTCACAGGCTTTAAAATCTACCCAAATTGCGGTTCAAATCACAGTTGTGTTTCTCACTAGTCATGAGACCTTGGAAAAGTTACTTAGCCAGTTTTATCATCTATACACAATAATAGCTACCTTACAGGGTTAATGTAAGAATTAAATGATATACTATGTATAAAGCATTAAGCAGAGTGACTGGCATGGACAAAGTACTCAATAAATGGAAGCTATTAATACTATTTCCAGAACTAATAGAAATAATATTAAGCAAATAAAGTCTTTTTCATGCTTTGTATAGAAAGTGCACAAGAGATATGAGAAAAGAAGTCTCTAGACTCTGCCCTGAAAAGGATGGAACCTTAATTAACTAACTAGAGCAACTTTAAGACAGGCCAACATCAGCCCATTCCCTGCAACCCCAAGTGAGAGAGCCCAGGCTCCTCCAGACCTTGGCATGGCATGGCCACTGAGCTGCAGTTTCCGGAAGGTCTCCTCATACTGAGGCAGCTCCACGTATGTGATCAGCCACTGCACCACCTCATCCACGGTCCAGTTGTACACTGTGGGAAGAGACGAGGAAAGTGATTAATCTGGAATGCCAAGCCATGATTATCTTAGTATTTACCTCGTTTGTGTGTTTAACATCACTGTCTCCCATAAAATTCTAAGTAGGAAAGGAGTCATCCTGTATGAGTCTATTAATATGAAACACCAGAAAAGACAAATCTACAGTGACTGAAAGTGATAAATAGTTGGCTGGTTCCAGGAATGTAGGGAGGGAACTAACAAACAGGAAAGGAGGAACAAAGGCATGTTTTAGAGTGTATGAAAATGTTCTATATTTTGAATGTGACAATTATCGGGTAACACACTTGTCAAAATTTTCAAACTACATTTAAAATAGATGAATCTACTTATACATAAAAGCTTCAATAAAGTTGATTTTTAAATATTTTTAAACAGAATTGAGAACCATTCATCCACCTATCCAATTAGCACCTACAAAGGTCCCAGTTACTGCCAAGCCCTCAAAAAGGTAGTTACCAGTCCAGTGGAAGAGACTAAAAACTAAAACCATCTGTGGAACATGGACTGATAAAAAACTACACCTAGAACATAAAGGAGAAAAGTAATAGCTGCCTAGGAGTTAAAAAAGAGTCTCAGAGATGACGAAAATGATGAACTACAAAATAAAATGATAAGAAGGAGCTCATTTGAAATACTTCATAGGTATATGGGAAAAATTCACCCACACATATATAAATTTCCTTTTAAAGAAAAGATGTGAAATTTGATGTGTCTGGAACATAGGATATATCAAAATTAGTGGAAAAAGAAAGTTGAAGCCATGTCACAAAAAGTGCTGACTGCCATGCCAACACAGCTACCAATACTGCCCTAGGATGGGGCTACCTAAGGCTTCTCTGCACAGCTACATTAAGGGGCAGCCCTATTCAGGGCAGACTCTGTAGATTTCTTTTGTCACACCTGTGTGTGCGTAGTATATGACACCTTAGTACAGCGCATGTTGGGCACTTTACATCCATTCTCTTATACAATATTGCTAGCAAAAGTTGTGCTATCTTAGCAGTAGCTAGTAGTCACAAGGGCTACTTAAATTAAATTAAAAATTCAGTTCCTCATTAGCATTAGCCGTGTTGCGAGTGTCCAACAGTTGGATGTGACTGGTGACTACCACATTAGACAGCATAAATTACAGAATATTTCCATAATTTCAGAGCGTTCCATTGGATAGTACTAGTCAGGATAATTAACTACAAGGAAACTCTGATCTTCTATTTTTTTCTGACTATAAGCTAAAAGTAAAAAACCAAAGTATATTTGGGATCATCTATCTAGATATATGAGTATGGGTCTCAACGTCATGCCACATAGTGGTTTAGTTACGAAAGATATTTGCCTGGAATTTTAAGATTCAATGTGCTTTATTCAACAATATATCTCAAGTTTAGATATTTTAAGTATCCATAGAATAAAAATGATGTCTTTCTACAAAATTATCTTCATAAATCTAAATTTTCTAGACAATGTTATCCAACAAAAGACAAAAACCACCAAGTGAAGGTGTAGTGGTGAATCACCTAAAAAACTGCCATAACAGCCCATGATCACCCATTACTGTCTAGCTAACAAAACTGTAGTGAATATGAGTCATTTTTGCCACCAAGCATCCAATCAATCATCTCTTGAGTGAAAACAACACTACGAATTTGTATTAAGGGAGTCATCTCCCTTTACTTTCAGTCTATAGGCTTTGGGTAAAGCTAAATCAACCTCTAGAAGTAGAGTAAGTAAGCCAAATTTAACCAATTGGTACATTCTATCCCTCTGTCCATAGTGCTTGGTTCAGAGATGAGTACATAACCCAAACTGAGGATGAAAAAAATAACTTCCAAGATTTTTGTTTGACCTGTAGGAGACAAGCTTGCTCTTCCACTTCTCCTGGTGCCTGGGATTAAATTATTCTGAATTATAACAGTGAAAATAGAAACGATGAACTAGTGGAAGCTATCATTTACATAGGATTTACTATGCAACAGCTACTATTCTAAGTACTTGACATATATTAACTAATTTTTAAGTATGTGAAGGATATAACCCATTTTATCTCTATTTTATAGACTAAGAAACTGAGGCACAAAAGGCTATATAATATTTTAAAGGAAACCCAGTTAGAAATTTGTAAAGCCAATATCTGGACTCAAGGAGTCTGCCGCTAAGTTATTAGATCTAAGTAAAAGATGAATCTCAATGATGTTACTGAAGTTCTGAGTCAGATCATCCTGCAGACAGCCCTAGTCACAGGTTTTTCATTTTACCAAAATCTAGTACATTTCATCTTTTGCTTATATAAAACTGAAAAGATTTTCTGTCATAAGAGAAGCCAATTCTAACTGAAACAATTACTGGGCGATACTCACAACATGGCCTATCATATCGTCACCATATGTGGACTACTGTAGCTAATCATTCCTCAATATATACTGTTACTTTAATGGATAATCATAAAAAATAATCCTTTTGAAATTACTTTAATATTTATGTGGCATTCAAATACATAGATAACAAATTTATCTCCACAGTTTGTCAAAAGTTAATAATAAAGGGATAGAAATAAAAATTAATATGCAGGAGTTAAAGTTTGAGCCAAGTGAAAATTAAATGACATCATAGATTATATAACTCAAAATTTCATAGTATCTTGCTTGAATAAAGAAAAATGATGAAAAGACTGTGTAATCAGATGGTGTCCAGTAATATATTCAAACTAAATTTTCAGCAAAGATATCATTTTATTGGATTTGAAGTTTGTTTTTATTTACTATATAAATCTGTCGCTTATTTTACATACAAATTTTATATGACAACCTCATTTTGTTGTTTTTACATATTTAAATAACAAGCAAAATAAATCATTTTCCTTAAAAGGAATTTGAATATTCTTCAGTTTGAAAGCTACTGCTATGAGAAATTTTAAAAGTTTTAAAGAGTAATGAAATAGTGAGATGTATCACCTTCCTCTTTTAAATAATTTTAACCTGCACATCTAAAACTTATAGTTTTGTAAATCAAAGTTACCTCAATAAAAAAAGTCCATACTATGTCTATTCATTTTTGCTCACCTCATTGTTTCTAAACTAGAGCTCCATATATAGTGACATCAATATAAATTTACTCGAAGAATAACTAAACTACATCATTACTTCTAAAATGTTCTAATTGTGGGCCTATAAAAATAATCTCCTTAGGCAAATATATAGCTCATGTGGATGGTTATTTTCTTAAATATTTGTCAAAAACAATAAACAAAAACTGGCATTCCTCTGGTTGACACACCTCAGATCTTAGGGCGTTTTTTGCAGGTTTGTTTTCTCACATAAGCTAGGCTGGTCCTGTCCCTTCATTCTCCTACTTCCAGTACAGTGGAGTCCAGCACAAGGTATAATAGCAGATGCACAAAAAGACATTCTGAATGAAATGAAGTTGAAGGTGAAAATACTCTAATATTCTGATGTCTTTAAGAAGATGCTGGAGCTCAGGAAGAAATTTCTGAAGATGAAGGATTCTGGAGGTAGCTAAGACTACTTCTAGAGGCACAGAAGGTGACAGGGAAAGGCATCAAGAGGTAGGGGAGTGGACAGGACTAAGGTATGTTGCACTAGGACCGCATCCTAGAAGACAAGATCCTGGAGGTTTAGTTATTGCTCGACTAAATTTCTAATTCCCAGAGTATGATACACTGGAAGAAAGAGAGAAATTAATTTACAAGAGATACATTCAAATCCTGGGGTTTGGGAAAAGAGGTATAACAGAGCTGAGGTTAAAGAAGGGTTGAGAAAAGTGTAATGTATGAACCATTATTCCTGAAAATGAAGACACAGCTCCACACATGACAAGTGATCATTTACTGTGGTCTGGAGTGTAGATAATGAAGGCATAGGAACATGACACACAGATAGGAGGCAGACAGACAAGTGCTAGCCTGTAAAGCACAGTGAACAACACACTCCTGCTACTGCTGCCAAGGGAACCCGGCCTCACCCAGTACAATGGGGCCTTTCTGCTTGACATGAAGAGTTGGGAAAGTATACTTTTTTGCTGCTGGAAAGGCCTGAGGCCACTCATGGGCCTTTTGTCTACTGGGAGGATGCCTTAATACAAGTCTGAGCATAGAGTCTCGGCATGCAGGAACTCCTCTATCTGCGCCTACAAAGCAGCGGAGACAGACAGGAGTCATCCTAGACCTAATTTCTTTTTCTCTGTACCACTGACATTTTGGAAAGGATAATTCTTTGTTGTGGGGAGCTGTCCTGTGCATTGTAGGCTGTTTAAGAATATTCTTGGCATCTATCCCATAAGTGCCAGTAGCATGCCGCTAGTCACAGCAATAAAAAATGTCTCCAGATACTGCCAAATGTCGCCTGGCTGAGAACCACTTCTTTAAATATTGCCTTAAATGAGACAGAAGGTCTATAAGAGGGTCACTACATTCCAGTGATGATGGACTCAGAACCTAACGAATCCCTACATAGCTAAACCAAGCGGGGGAAGGATAATGACTTCAGTTTATCAGGCCCAACATTCAAGCAGCTGTCTTTGTGTTCTACTTTTTATTTTTAACCTAGACAGATGCCCTACCTGGACAGGGGTTTAGCAACATGGAGATGCCCATCCAAGTCACCGTGTTCTGAACAAAGTGAGCCAGTAAGAGTTACGTTCCTATTCAACAACAACCCTGCGTCCCAACATGAAGATCTCACTCAACCGTCAAATTGAGAAGCAGCGCTGTTGTCCCTCAGGTCCGGGGACCTGAAAATTAAAAGTCTTGTCCTGCTTGCTCATCCCTAAAGTGAGAAGAACCAAAACAAGGAGCGAGGCAATAGCACAGCAAGTACAGAGAGCTGTGGCTGTCCAGGATAGACTACAGAATTTGGCAGAGAGAGTGCAGTACAAATACAGGGTCCAAATGATTTATGAGTCCAAAAGCAGTCTCCTAAAGTCATGAATCTCATCACCCTGAGCCCATCCATGTGGCCTCTAGAGAGATCAAGGACTACACCCCTCGGCAAAATAATGAACAATATAACACAAAATCCGAGACAACTAACTTAAAGAGTTCTCCAAAACAAGCATTTCTTCATGAAAGAAATGCACAAGGTAACTAGCTTTGTGGTCGCCAACCTTTTTAATGACATAATCTTCTTGCAAAAGAAATTTTGAGCACACATTGCCAATATATGAATATCTGTTTATAAATCAGATTTGTGTACTGACATTAGTTATATTGTAAAACATATAAATATTAAAGAACAAGACAAAAATAAATGCAATGTTAACAGAAGCCCTAGTATTTTCTTGTGACACCCCAACAGACTGTCCTGCACAGGCCTCCTTTACATGTGCATACCATAACTGGAAACCACTAGGTTAGCCATCAAGCTCATCCCACTACAGATGACCTGACTTCACAGCTTTGCCACAGGATGTCTCTAGTTCTCAACTTCACAGTTCTCATCTAGAATCAGCATCTTTACTTATCGATATTTGAATATTGTTCTTTGCTACTTCCAGAAGAGCTCTTTTCCCTCCCGTTGGCCTGCTAAATACCAACTAATCTCCAGTATCAGCTCCAGGACCTCTTCATTTGTTGAAACTTTTTGGAACCCATTTCAAAATTCCCACTTCTAAAACTTCAAAATAAGTTCTAGTTTTCCTTGTTCTGTTAGCACTAAAAGAGTTTTTTTAATATGTATGTAATTGTATTAACCAGTCACATACCTCCCTTCATGACTCTATAAGAGTTGTATGGCAAGGAACACATATTTTCCATTTACATATTCTCCAATGTCTAAAACCAAGCTCAATCATTCTAAATACTTGGCAAAATTTACTAAATGGACAAAAGCATTGATACAAATGAATGGATGAACAAATGGTAGCAATCTGTTGGTCCTGGATCAATTATATATCCTACTAATATTTTTTTTAAAGGAAAGGTGCAAGCAGGAATGAAGATGAGCAGACACAGGCAAGCAGAAAGAGAAAGGAGTAAGAAGTGTTTTATTTACTTTATTTAGTTGTTCCTGCCAGCCCAGGTACAGGCACCCAGGACATCAGGATATATATGGACTGCACCCAAACCCTACTCCACCAGGGCGCGCCATATCCCATTAATAGCTACATTATGTTTTCTCACTAACAGGATTCTGCCCCACAGACTTCTCATGTTGTTGTTTTTTAAGGTATTAATCTTATGCACACCAGCAGAGTCCCAGAAACTGATGTTTAATCAGCTTCTCAGAAAGTAATGCTAACATCATCTCCACACTATGTTTTATAGATAGAGGCCTTTTCCATTTGACAAAGAGTAAAATCTGTTTTTTTCTGAGGTAATGACAAAAAAATTAAGTTGTTTAGGATTGTCAAGTCCTTACACATGTAATGTATTGTTATTGTATAGCATATTTTAAGACATTAGATTTGAAACTCAAAAGACCTTGATTTCTAGCCTATCTGCCATGGACTAGCTTGAATAAATAGCTTTAACCACTATGAACTTCAATTTTCCCTTCTATAAAATATCCATTCAGGCACTCAAAATCTTTATCTTTACTAGTCTGTAGCAGTGGGAACATAAGGCACCTATCCCCACATAACATAATCTAGCAATATCCTTCCCCTAAGTTGTTGAATTAAATAAATTCCTATGTTTGAAAATGCCTAGGATTTAAAACAAACTCAGCAGCAAATGTTTCTTCATATATTCATTCAAAGTTTGTGGCTTAGACATATGGTTTGTTTGAGTGGTTTCCTTTAGACTCTCACTAGCAGCTTCTCAGCTCCACCTAGAACAAAGCATAGATCTTAGTTTTCTAGTATGACAATATAAAGTCTTGAGCCATCACTGCAAAAAGAATCTGACCCTTGGGCCTATGATTCATGTGATAGGCCCACTAGGCTATCTGGCAAAAATACTATGCCCTAGGCCAACAGGTTATAATACAGAAGACCAGCTATAGAGCAACTATATGCCTAACGGAGAGCTAGGTTTGAAAAAGACTAGCAGTATGACTGCAGAGTAGTAAGAGAACCAAGGCCACGGAATGTTCAATGAGTCAACTTATGTAAGACCACACATGACAGAGTCAAAGACAAACTTTTGTCTTCTACATGCCTACTCTTGGGCCAGACACTGCACTAAGCGCTAAGAGTTATATAGAATAAGATAAGGTCCTCAGCAGTATAGTGAGAAAACAGGTAGGGGAACCAGATCATTGCAAATAGTGTGTAAAGTGCTGTAATAAGATAAGGCTGTGGGAACACTCCTAGGAGTCAACTAGTCTAGTCTGTGATAAGAGAAGACTGCCTAAAGAAGAGGATACTTAAGTTGAGTCTCATTTGTCAAATAGGATTTAACCAGATCTATAAAGGAGGAAGAACAGAGGGAATAGTATGTATGAAATCATCGATCTATGAGACAGAATGACATATCCCAGTAGCTGCAGATAAAACATTGCAGCTACAAAGAACAAGATGTCATGAAGAGTGGTAGACAATAAGTGGATCACAAAAATAAATATGGGTATGCTAAACCAATCTGGTACAATAACCATGAATTCTTGTTCACTTCATTAACTTGTGTGTTCATTTTTTTCTCCAGGCTTGGTAAGTTCTCAGGAATTATTTCTTTGAATACATTCTTTGCCTTCCCTCCATTTTCACATTCTGGGTATACATTTTCTTATGCTCTTAATAACTTTCTCCTGGTTTTTGATGTTCACTTGCATGGTTACATACTTTTAAAACTGCTTTTGCCATATCGTACATGTTCTGGTAGCTCATCTCTTTATTTTTATTTGTTTCCATATTATTCTTAATTTCATCAATGATCCAGGTGTTGTTTAGAAGCATGTGATTCAATCTCCATGTCTTTGTGGTTCTTCCAGTTTTGTTCTTTTGGTTCATTTCTAGTTTCACCCCTTTGTGGTCACAGAAGATACTTTTTATAATTTCAGTCTTGCTAAATTACTGAGACTTGTTTTGTGTCCCAGAATATGGTCTATCCTTGAGATTTTCCATGTACCCTTTAAAAGAATATATATTCTTTTTTGTTGGGGTAGAACACTCTGTATGTGTCTGTTAGATCCACATGTTCTTTCACTTCATTTAGGGTCTTTATTTGTTGATAATTCTGCCTGGATGATCTAGTTATTGATGCAAGTGGGGTATTGAAGTCCCCTTCTATTACTGTCAATATTTAACTTTAGCTCTTTCAGTATTTGTTTTATGTATTTAGATGATCTGGCATTGGGTGCATATATGTTAACGGTAGTTCTTGACTTATTACACCCTTGATCAAAACCAAAAGTTGCAGAAGTAAATAAATAATAAAAATTAAGAGCAGAAATAAATGAAATTGAAAACAAAAGGACTATTCAGAAGATTAAGGAATGTAAGAGTTGAAAAATAAAACTTTGAAAAAATAACACTGGTAGACCCCTAGCTAGACTCATGAAGAAAAATAGAAAACATTAATAACAAAAATGATAAATGAAAGAAGTAAGGTTACAACAGACATCACAGAAATACAAATGATAAGAGAATAATATAAGCACCTATATGCCAAACTCATTAATCATGAAAAATGGACAGATTTCTAGAATCCTAAAACCTCCAAAAACTGAACCAAGTAGACACAGATTGTTTGAACAGACCAATCACAAGCATAGAAATTTAGCAGTAATTAAAAGTCTCCCAAAAACACCAAGAGCCTAGGACCAGATGATTTCACTAGAAAATTCTACCAAACATTCAAACAAGAGTTAATCCACATCCTCCTTAAACTCTTCCACAAAACAGAAGAGGGAAAACTCCCAAATATATTCCATGAGGTTAATATTACCCTAGTTTCAAAATTAGACAAAGAGAGCATCACACACAAAAAAAATTATAGATTAGTATCACTGATGAATACAGATGCAGAAAAAAACAACAACAACAAAATCTTCAAAAAGTGAATTTAAGGCATGCCGTGGTGGTCTAGTATACTCTGGGAGCAGTACCATATACATAGCAAGGTCAAATGTTCAAGACCCAGGGCTTGGGGAACAACCAATATGAACAACTAAATGAAAATACATAAAGTGCTTCTTCTGCCTCTCTCTTCCTGACTGCCTCCTCGCCTTCATTCCTGCCTGCCTCCTCACCTTCATTCCTGCCTGTATCTCTCCATTAAAAAAAAATCTAAAAAACCCAGTGAATTCAATAGCACATTAAAAAAATTATATACCATGATCAAGTGGAATTTATTCCAAGGGTGCAACATACGCAAATCAATCAATGTTATACACCACTTCAACAAAGGGAAAGGCAAAAATCAAATAACCTTATAAAAATATGCAGAAAAAGCGCCTGACAAGATTCTATACCCAATCATGATTTTAAAAAAACTTTGCCAAAATAAAAATAAAGGCATATATCGCAACATAATAAAAGCAATATATGACAAACCCACAGCAAATATCATACTCAGTAGTGAAAAACTGAAAGACTTTCCCCTAAGATCTGGAGCAAATAAGGTTTCCCACTATAATTACTACTATTCAACATAGTTCTAGAAGGCTTGGCCAGAGCAAGAAGGAAGAAAATGCACATTAAAGGAATCCAAATTGGAAAAGAAGAAATAAAAATGTCATTATCTGCAGATGATAAATTATACCTAGAAAATCCTAAAGAATCCATCAATTCTATTGCTGAAAACAATAAATGAATACAGCAAAGTGGCAGGATATAAAATTAGCAAACAAAAATGAGTAGCATTCCTATATGCAAACAATGAAACATAGTAAAAGAAATTCCATTCACAATAGCACCAAAAAAGATAAAATACCTGGAAATCAACTTAACAAAGGAGGTGAAAGACCTCTACGATGAAAACTACAAGACTTTAGCAAAAGAAATAGAAGAACATTCCATGCTCATGGATTAGAAGAATTAACTAAGTTAAAATGGTCATCCTACCCAAAGCAATATATAGATTTAATGCAATTCTCACCAAAATGCCAAGGGCACTTTTCACTAAATTGAGCAAATAAAATTGAAGCTTGTATGTAATCATGAAAGTCCTCAAATAGTTATCCTCAGAAAGAAAAAGAAGGAACAGCAATGGAATCATACTCCCTGATTTCAACATTACTACAGAGCTATCATCACCAAAACAGTATGCTAATAGAACAAAAACAGACAGATCACATAGATCAGGGGAATAAAATCAAGAGCCCAGAATAAAGCCACACATATATGGGAAGTTAACCTATGAGAATGGAGCCAAGAATATACAAGAGGAAGGAAAATCTATTCAACAAATGGTGTTGGAAAAACTGGAGAGACACCTTCAAAAAATTGATACAGATCACTCACTAACAGATACACAAAAGTTAACTCAACATGGATCAAAGAAATGAACAAGACACCCAAAACCATAAAATACATAGAGGAAAATGTAGGAAAAGCTCTCCATGATATCAATCTCAGAGACATCTTTGGGCATGGGACATCTATGACAAAAGAGACTAAAGTAAAAAGTAAACAACTGTGACTACATCAAACTAAAGTTTCTGTATAGTGAAAGGAAACTACTAAAGCAAAAAGACAACCCAGTGAATAGAAGATAGTCACACAACATATACTAGATAAGGGTTTAATTTCCAAAATAGATAAAGAGCTTATAAACCTTAACAACAAAAAAGCAAATGACCCACTCAAAAACTGAGCAGAAGAACTGAATAGACACTTGTCTAAAGAAAACACACAGATGGCTTACAGGCACATGGAAAAATGTTCTACATCACTAATATCAGAGAAATGCAAACAAAAACCACAATGAGATGCCAACTCACACCAGTGAGAATGGCCTATTTCAAAAAGACTAGAAACAACAAGTGTTGGAGAGGGTGTGGAGAAAAAGGAATCCTCCAACATTGTTAGTGGGAATGTAAATTACTGCCATCTCTTTGGAAAACTATATGGAGATTCCTTAAAAATAAAAATAAGTATCACTGATATGGCAATTCCACTCTAGGTATATACCCAGGGAATACAAAATCCTAATCAAAAAATATATCTGCACCCTATGTTCACAGAAGCACAGTTCACAATAGCCAAGACATGGAAACAACCTAAATACCCATTAACAGATGACTGGATAAAGAAGTTGTGGTGTATATACTCAATGGATTTCTATACAGCAATTTTCAAAAATTGAAATTGTGCCCTTTGCAGCAATCTGGATGGAACAGGAGGGGATCATGTTAAGTAAAATAAGGCAGAAAGAAATCTAGTACAGTTTAACTCATATGCAGAATATAAAGAAACAAATACATACAAAAAACAAACAAACAAACAGACAAACCTCAACGAAATTCACAGGACTCAAGACGATGGTGGAAGAAGGAAAGGAAGAAAGAACTAGATCTTGGCAAAAAGTACTAGAATTCTGATGGTAGGTGTAATGCAAAATACTCACAGACTGAGATATGATTTGCATACCCTAAAATGAATACAGCAATGTAATAAAAAATAATAAAATTATTTTTTAAAAGAGGAAGTTGAACAAAGGCAGTATCACAGGATGCACACATAAAATATATTAAAGTGGTAGAATCCTCGGGACTTGGAAACAGAAAATAGGTTAAGGGGTGCTCAGTTTCCTTTATTAAATTGGGATACAAAATAAAATCTTTTATGCTCAAATAGCAATTTAATATAAATAAAAATGACTATTACACATATTAAATTATATTGATGCTAGTTGTTTTCAGTGGGGGCGGGGATTATCTTAAACTATGTAAGAGAAAGAAAAAAACGAATTGTATCTTTCAAAAAATGTAGCAACAGACAATTAATGGCTGAGGTATTTAAGGAAATAAGTTGATTCACTTAACAAATAACTTCTGAATAGCTAGAGAACAGAATAAACATGTCTCAATGAATATTTGTTAAAGCAAAAGGGGATGCCAACTTGTTTATACTGACCCGATTTTTTAAATAGTTCCCAATGTCACTTGGGCCTCCTAAGTTCCCTGGAAGTTGCCCTTGCTCTCTATACTCAGCCCTGTTGTTCAGCTCTTTCTTATTCAATTGCTCAATTTTGTATAATAAAGAATTTGACTGGCCTTTGTTCACTATGAGTCCTTTTGATCACACACAACTTCATGCTAATGACATGATTTGGGGAGTGAGGGTGGGTTTAGTTACCAGAAAGACCAACCATGTAACTAGAGGATAGGGGTTTTCAGCAAACCCACCTTTAGGGGAGGTAAAGGAGGCAAAATATTGAGCTCAGTAATGTGGTCAATAATTCAATCAATCATGTTTATGTAATAGGATCCCAGTAAAAACTCTGGATACTGAGGTTCAGTTAAGCATCCAAGTTGGCAAACACTGATAACTGACATAGCAGAATGGTGATATGTCCTGATTCCATGGAAGAAACAAAAACTCCACATACAGAATTGTCCCATACTTTGTCCTACAGGTCTCTTCTTTTGGCTGGTTGTTGTATTTATTGTTAAATCCAGAGCAGACTAGCATAGCGATTATAAGGATTCTCTGCTAAAATCTAAGTAACACAGAAGAAAGACTGGTTCCCAACATTATAAGAAAATGTTAACACTAATCACAAGTTAATGCTCTGGACACCAAAGACTGCTGCTAATGACTACATCACCTTAAAAAAATCAGACTCATCAGTTTGAGCCACTGCCAAAATAGTACATGCTTTTTGCATTTCTGGAAACCATCACACTGGCGATTAGGGGCCTTGCTCTGAATAATGAAGCAAATTGTTGGAAGGAATCTAAACAAGATTCTCACTATTAGTTTGTCAAACTAACAGATATGATACATTGTAAGCAAACCTAAAATGGTACAAATATATCACTTAGCTTAGCTGGGAGCTATAAATGACTGTGCACTGAAATGTTTTCTCTGTTCATCAGTAAGAGGCACCGACGTCCTCAGTATTCACTCTGTTATCGTCCATCTTCGTGTAATCTAAAAAACATGTGGAACTGCTCCAAATGGTTATTGAATCCAGAAATAAAGTTCTTACCAGAAAACTGTCTTGGGCTGTTAGTATTATGATTTAGTCCCTTAGCTTCAGCCCTCTCTTGGTCACTTATCCTTCTCAGCTACTTCTGTATGAGCTTTCAGAGAAGACCAGGAAAAAGCCCCTGCCATCTCTCATTCTAACTTCCTACTTAGAAAAACTTCTTGAAAAATGGGCTCCATGCCCTCACATTATTACAGAAAAAGAAAACTAAAATTAAATAGCTCTGATAAAAAGATTTTTCCTATCAATGCTGGTTTTACTCCAAAGATAATTTCACTGTTTGATTTCTCCTCCAAGCATGGAAATTAATATACACAAACCCTACTTAAATGAGGTTGGGGGCTAGAAAATTGTTCCCATGCACACACAATCAGGAAATTAGAGGACTCAACGTGCCTGGCATCTCTGACAGGAAGTAATATTGCTTACCTACCCCAACAGAAGAAAGAGGAGGTATCTCTACCCAGACCAGAAGCCCCTCCAAAGCAGATATGAGGGGGTGCTTAACCTGGGATAAAGAGAGTACGTGTGTGTTCACCAGAAGACTACATTTTCCAAAATTCTTGTTTGTTGTATGATTAAGCCCATTTTGCTGATGGAACAGCAGTTTTCCATTTGAAGTCAACAGTAGACAGCCCAAATTGCTCAGGATCTATTATCAAAAACCTCCACTAGAAACTCAGCTTCTAAAGATTTCAGAAAGCTATCTACATAACCACCTTATGCATCTTCCCCCCACCAAAAAAAAAAAAAAATGAAAGGTGGGGGCAGGAATGAAGGTGAGTAGGCTCACAGGGAGAGTAGAAAGAAGTCATTTATTTATTCTACTTAGTTGTTCATCTTGTTTGTTCCCAACAACCTGGGATGCCAACCCAGTCCTTATGTGAATTGCGCCCAGTCAGAGGTCACAGACTTAACCACTAAACCACTTGGGCATACCAATGCCCCTTTTAAACTGATAAAACAGAGTTAACAAGAAATATCACTCTGTCTATCCTAGAAACATGATTAGAATCCAGGTCTTCCTGCTTCAGATGTAATGCTCTGTATCTACAATATAGGTTATCCTGTCCAAATCTAAACGTCTATAATCCTAAGTAAGAACTTAAACAAAAATAGAAACCGCATCATTCCTTCCAAAACCAGTCTTCTCTACCATAACCCTAGTACTTTCAACCAAGACAGTATGGAAAAGTATTGGCATAAAGAGCAGAAGATCCAGGCCTAAGCCCTTACTAAATGCATGACAGTGAACATGTAACTTTATTAATCTAGGTCTAAGGCTCTGCAAAACCAGGAACCATGGTGGTCACTTATGTTTAACCTTCTTAGCATTAAGACTTACCCAAAGAAACTCCAGGAAGATTGCTTCCAGTGTTGTTAGTATCAAAGAAAGTTCTAGCCACAGATACAAATAAAAGAGGCTAAAGTCATGTTTTCTCGTTCCTTTTCATGTCTCACACAGTTAGACATCCTTCTTTACTGAAAGCTGTGAATCAAATGCTCCAAAAAAAAATGATAGTCATGGTCTAGCAGATTTACACATGAAAAAGAAATGTTTAACATGAGTCTAGAGTGATGTGACTGCTGAAGATACCAGTATCCAGACTGCATTAACAGACACACAGGGTCTACAACTGGGAAACTGACAGCCCCTACTCAACTATGTGCTGATTAAACCACACCTGGGGTCCTGCAACCTACTCAAGGAAACAGGATCTAAGGAAGAAATAAACCAAAATATTCACAGGCCAGAAACCAAGATGAAGAGGAGGCCAAGAAAATATCTTTTCTTCAATGAATGAGGGCTGTTAAACCTAGAAGTACAGGGGAGAGTCTACCTGTACTTCCACCCAAGCTTTGAATCATCTAGGACTTAACAGAGCTAGGACCAAGTAGGGAGCTACAGAAGAAAGGCTCCTTCAAAAGATCAGCAAGCTCCCAATCTTTGTAGATGAAGCAGCAGAATCTGGGCTGGGTGTTAAAAAGCCACTGGTAAGGAGAAGGGTAGGGATAGGATGGAATTCAATTAGAACTCTAATGAAGAACAACTCCAGTTCTATTTAGAGTATCTTCCCCATTCCCATCATCATCAGTCTTATTCGATTACCATTTTAATAACTTGCTCTTTACTAAGTAGCATCTCATTTACTCATATACTTTCATGGTTACAGTGCTGCCCATTATCTTTTCTCTTCTCTAAAGTTATCAGACAACCAGACTGCCTATTACCTTCTGAGGATTTCCACGCCTTCCACAGGTCCTCAACACTGATGAGCTTATCCTCACCATGGAAGGTGCTGTGCTTCACCGTTGGGTCATGGTAATTGAGGTCTTCCCTCAGAAACTGCAAGGGAAAAGCACAAAGTCACAAGAGTTACCTGGGAAGTTGCCCACCAAGAGCTCCATGAAGGTCATCAAATTATCCGTGCTCATCCAACTTACCGCATGCACAAGTGTATTATTAGTGTAACTTTCCATGTGTCCTACTAGCCAGCTTGACTAGCTTTTCTTGCTGTATGTTTCACTTGAAAAAAACATGAATAAGAAATTCCTTCCTCATATTTTTAATTATGGAGAGATAATTTAAAAATTTAACTGAAATTCAATAAACTAGAAGACAGAAGACTTTTATACACCGTATAGTATTTCAAGAACCTCTATAATATTTTCTCACTAATCCTCAAAATCAACAATTATCGCACCTATTTCACAAATGAGAACAGTAATACTCCCAGAGTGAATGCAACTTTCCCCGAATCACATTAAGTTTAGAGAGGTTAAATTACAAGCTGTGATAGTTTTCAATTATGTCCATAATTCTCTGACAATCTTCCCACAAAAGGTGAACTTCCCTCCCCTTGAATATAGGCTGACATTAGTGATTCATCTTCTAGCAAAGAGAATGTGGCAACCGTGATGTCAAATGACTTTTACAAGGCTGAGTTAGAAAAGGCAATGTGGATCTGACCTGGCTCTCTTCCTTTTGGGATAGAAGATAGAGGACAGAGGATTATACCTTAAAAAGCCCATAGCCAACACGTTAGAAGCCTGGTTTCCCTGCTGGAGAGTTCATACACAAAGTCTATATAGAGATAAGAGAGGGCTGTCTGGGCAGCCCAGACTGTTTGAGTCTTCCACCCAGGAGTCAGACATGTAAGCAGCTGAGACCTCAGGTGTTTCCAGCCTCCAGCTTTTTAGTGACTTTATTTGATGCCAAGTGGAAAAAGATAAGTTGTCCCTGATGAGCCATGCTCAGATTGCAGATAAATGACAAAATAAATGATGTTGCTGTTTTAAGCCTCTAAATTTGGGGCAAGTTTGTTGGACGGCATTAGATAAAGAAAACATTTACTCAAGGTTACAGATGATAAGAGATGGAGTGTATTCTAATCCAAGATATCTGACTTTGTAGTCTTAAATTTTCTCATGCACTTCATACACTATCATTTAGATATCTATATTTTTTCACAACATATTTCAGAGAAAAAAGAAAAACAATCACAGCTTCTAGAAATTTAACTTCATATTTATTCAGCCTGAATCTTAACTCCTAAATATATACAGGATTGAACAGTGATAACTGCTATCTACAGAGCCTCAAATATCAAAGAAGTATGAAATTCTGATCATTGCTTTCACAAGAACACATTTTTAGTAGAACATTCAAGAAGTGTCTCTTATTCACTTTTCTTTAGCTTCAAGGATCCAGGAAAGGACCTGACCCAGAGTAATGTCAGTAAACACTGACTAAATGAAAAGATGGCTGACAGTATAATCCAGAATCCCCAGACCCATAATCATGGGGTAAGTGATTTCCTCTCCTGGGTTTTTCAGACATTAAGACATCTAGGCTTCATGACTCAGGAGAGAAATTTGAACAGAGTCATCACTAGAGCACTTCCAACCTGGTCAGAGTAGAAGCTGCTGAACACAAAGAATTTGGCAATGTCCACAACTATAACATAGCACAGTTCAATTTTCAGCAAAAATAGAAATGCTTGATACCTGTCCTCTCCAGTCATCACTAGGCATATGTGACTAGTGTTAATTAAGAACTGAAATTTTAAAAATATTAATTAAAATGTAAATGGCTAATGTTGTTAATGATTATATATTGGGGTGCAGCTCCAAGATAGTCAACTACCTGGGGTACGGGGTTAGCCTAGCAACACTTCCACAGAAGCTAAAATGGTGGAGGGAAGTCAAGACCTCTGTGAAATGGAGAGGTGAGAGCACTTTAATTGTTATTTGCATCCTCTGATTAAATCAGGTGCCTCTGGCATGTATTAAGTTTTCTAGTTCTCCTAAGTTGATATTGATGAAATAATCTAAGTTTTATAATAATTAAGTAGGTGACATGATGATGAGTCCAGGTCAAGGAGATTTTGTCAATTCTTAGAAAAGTAAACTGATTAAAGATTTTTGGGATTTTTTTTAAAGGAACGATAGAGGCAGGAATGATGGTAGGCAGAGACAGGCAGAAAGAAGACAGAGGAGAAGCATTCTATTTATTTTATTTAGTGGCTCATCTTGATTGTTCCTGTTGGTCCTGGGACATGAACCCAGGACCTTGGCATGTATGTGGACTGTGCCCAACCCGTACTCCACCAGGGTGTGCCAGTTTGGGGGAAATTTTTTTTAATACTCAACCTTTTAGGCCATTTGCCACTTAATTTATTATATCCTATGAATTGTGAATCTTAACATTTTTTCCCCAAGGTGCTTCCTACTTATCACAAACTCACTCATTAAATTAACTCTCATTCTTTTTTAAATTCTATTTAATAACAAATTAAGTCAATATATATCACTTGATGTAATTCTAGATTCTAAATTGTTTTGCACTAACATTTCTATTTTTGTGTTAACATTTGACAATTATATTATACATTTATTTTATAAATAAAAATTTTAAAATACTTCTGGCACACCCTGGTGGAATGAGGGTTGGATACAGTACATATAAATCCCAAGGTCTCCAGTTCACATCCCAGGACCAGCAAGAACAACTAAATTTTTTTAAAAAATGCTTTTTCCTTCTCTCTGTTCCTGCCTGCCTGCCTCTGCTGGTCTTTATTCCTGCCTGCACTTCTCCTTTAAAAAATAAAATAAAATAAGGCTCTTCTACTTCAGAATACTTCTTGGAAATCCTTGCTGCTTATTCTTCAAAATTAATCTTAAAATTATTTTGTTAATTTTATTGAGAGTCAATTGCTCTCACTAGCGACCTAAGTGACAAGATGACTAGACCTTAAGCACCAGACATTAGGAAGGGAAGACACAGTCACAAACAATCTGAGACAGTCTGACACAGAGATTCACTTATTCATTCAACAAACATAAGATTTTTATGTACCAGGTACATCTTGCTCTCATTGAGCTAATATTTTATTTGGGTGAGAGAAATACTAACTTATATAAATCAGGTATGAGAAACAAGGAAAACAGAATAGTGCTTTAAATAGTTTGTCATTTTCCTGAGAGGAGTCAGAGAAGGTCTTATAAAGACAATGACCTTTAAGCAAATATCTGAGAGAGATGTTGGAGAAAGGCAGGCAGAATAACTGAGAAAAGAGTATTCCCAAAAATGGGGAATGGCAAATGCAAAGGCCCTGAGGTAAGAATGTACTTGGTATGTTAAAAGAATAGCAAGGAGGCCAGTGTGGCTAAAGAGAAATGAGTGAAAGAAATTGACATGGATGAAACAAGGGCTTGGAGGTGATCAAGGGTCATGTGGGCCATTATAAGAACTTTGACTCTGACTCTGAGATGGAAACTGTTGGAGGAATTTAACAGAGATATGTGACATAATCACATTTACATTATTTTAAAGGAAAGATGTAGGCAGGAACAAAGTTAGTAGTAGGCAAGCAGGCAGAAAGAGAGAGGAGGAAGAAGCACTTTACTTATTTTCTCACTTTGTTGTTCACATTCATTGTTTCCTCTGTACCTGGGACTCAAACCCAGGGGTATATGGCTTGCATCCTTTGGAGCAGACTGACCTAACTGCTACTTCACCAGGGCATGCCCACATTTAAATTTCTAAAAGGATTTTTCTGAATGCTGTGTTAAGAAACAGACAACATAGGGGCAAGGGCAGATATTGTGAAACTAGTCAGGTGGTTACTACAATATTCTAGGTGTGAGCTAATGGTACTTAACATAAGGTCGTAGCATGGAGACAATGGATATTGTCAGGTTTTGCATATATTTTAAAGAGATCAAATATGTAATCTTCCCAATTTCTTACTATTTATTCACCAGGTCTTAATTTAAGTCTTCATTTAAGACTTAAGAAATCTGTATCATATGCAGGTCTTAGGAGTAGAATTGTCAAAATCTCTGAGGAAAGGATTTTCTGCCATTACCAGGTAACTTCAGGAAATCATCTGATGAAACATAACTGATGCTTAAAGAAAAAGAGAAAAGAGACTACCTTTTATAGCTGAGTATGATCACTGAGGTTTATGGAGAAGAGAGAAGCTCATGAGAAGAAAGTGCAAGGGAATCTGCACAGGGGCTGGCATATGGGTGCACTGGTACCACAAAGCATGCAGCAAAGTATAGGGTCAAAAACAAGACCAGCAAGAACATGGTGCCAAGTAAAGCACATGGACTAAAGGAGCTCTACCTGAAGGAAGGACCTGCTGCAGAGTGGAACCTCTTTAGAGCAGTCAGAGAAGTCCTTTTTAAAATGTAAATGTGTCATGTCACAACTCTTCAGATTCTTCCAGCAGTTTCCATCTCAGAATCAAAGTCAAAGTCATATAAGTGAGGCTGCAACCATCAGGCTGTAAGAGTAAGAAAGGCAATGTATATCATATAAAGAGGTCAGAACCTAGATAAACAGACCACTTTCTGTGTGACTTTTGGGTAAGCTACTTACTCAGGCTCTCTGAGCCTGTTTTCTCCTCAGCACAGTGGCGAATTATCCCTCTCATCTGAATGTTTTAAAGATTAAATGAGACATAGTCCAGTTGGGTCCTAAATATAAAGATCTAGGAACATGGAGCTTCAGTAAGTCTCAGAATTTTTATTTGCGAGAGGCTTAAGGGTTATAATTTAATTGCAAGGGAGGATGGTGGTCAAGAGACTTGTCATCAGGTTGCATTTGCATAGCAAGCACGCTTTTTATGTAGACTATCTGTTATGAATTAATTTTAAAATATGGTATTTTATGAATACATTTTATCCACATTTTACTTAAAATTAAGAAAATAGTTAAATGTTCATATCAGAGTGTGTGTGTGTCTGTGTATATGTATACACACATACATACATAGTTACCTGGGGCATTTTGGAGTTGGGGGAGTTGGTGCTGAGGGAGATTATGAGGGCCTCACGCTCCCCCTTTGGCCACCACCCTGCACCATTATTGGGTTCATACAATCTGTGTGAACCCAACCATCTGCCAGATCTGAACAGCAGGTGCTCTCTCTGGAAGAAGCGTGTGCTGTCTAGTTTGCCACGGATGCCAGCACTCACGGTTTATGCATATGCTTTTATACAGCCCACGTTCCTCAGTTGTGATAGCCCCAGCCCTTCAGAGGCAGAGAGTTTGTGGTTCCTCATGTACACAAAAGTACTCTGTATTTTTTGAAGTATGTTTGCTGAATGTTAAATGCAATTACAATGGAAAGAGTGTGAGATATGGATATGAAAGAAAAAAGCTTCTGATCAAAGGTAACTCTTCTATGCTCCCATTGCCCCAATATATACTCTCCAGATTCTTCCTTGTTATGTGTCTATCTCCCTGACCAAAACATATACCCTCTGATAGAAGGTCCCAGCCAGCCACCAGAAACACAGAATACAAGTGTTGCACTGAAACTAATATATCTGAAGTAGGCATCACCACATATTACTCTGAACATTGTTCCAACTCCAGCTAATAGCTAATGTCTGATTTAAGATAAAGTTTAAAAGCAAGAAAAAGCAAAAACAAAACAAAGCAAAAGGCAGCCTTGGGTCCCACAATAAGGATTTAATATTTCAGACTCAGATAAAGCAGGTCTTCTCTCAGGAAGGCCTAAGGAGGTTCTCTAGCAGCCTTGCCTTAACCCAAGGAATGTGGCACTGGTTAGAGCTGCAGCTCAATACTTCTCTGAAGAGCCAAATAACCAGCTGTCAGTAGGTATATTTAGCTCTATGAGCTCAGCAAAGTGATCTTCTTGGTGGCAGCACGAAGCATGTACCTTCATCCCAAGTGTTAAGCTTGAGCGAAAGGGTGTGGGTGAGAGAGGAGAGGAGAGGAGAGTTAAGGAAGAAAGATATCTCTCTAAAATCTCCACATAATAAGCACAGCCAGACATATTGGTGAACAGAATTCACAAATGTAAAGCCCGAAGAGGGGCAACACATCTTTGGGTTCAGAAATCTGGGCAGGTCTCTTGGGTTCTTCCTTAGAACAAATTATTTCTCCCTCCCCTTTCCAACCTTGTTCTCCACTATTTACTTCCCTGTTTCCCAAACCAAACATTTGCTTCCACATACCCCACACACACATATATACCCACATACAAGACACATGACCCCAGATCTGAGAAGCTTCCCAACTCTGTCCACCTCTAAACATCTAGCCAGGACCTACATTTTAACTACATTAGTTCTGAATGCCATGTATACAATGCTAGGACATGGATGGCTAATGGGTAAAGTGAATGTCCGCAGTCAGATTAGAAGCAGGGAGAAGACAGTCATTTCTCACTCACCTTGTACATTTTTTTTTTGAAGGAAAGGTGCAGGTAGGAATGAAGGTGAGCAGAGTCAGGCAGGCAGGAAGACAGAGAAGGAAAAATCAACCTATTTATTTTATTTTATTTTTCATCTTGGTTGTCCCCACCGGCCCAGGGCCACAAACCCAGGATCTTGGAATGTATGTGGATAGTACAAGTCAAAGACAGCTGACCAAACCAATACTCCACCAGGATGTACCTTACCTTGTACATTTAGTCTCACTTCTGTCAATCTACCACTCTGGTAACTAGAATGACCACTGTAAAATACAAATTTAACTCTACGCATGCACGTATTTAAAATCTCAGATATGCCCTAGCTTTTTGGTCTTACATTCAAGGCCTTTTATCTGGCTCATTGACTAACTTCTCAATCTAGCCCACAGAATAAATTCCTAGCCTACAGACTTAACCCACTTAGTCAGCTTTCTGGCTACTCTCCCTCTCTATCAGACACCTACACTTTAGACCAGGAGTGCAGACCACAGGCTAATACAGCTTGTTGCTTGTTTTTGTAAATAAAATTCAGTTGGAACATACCCACTCTCATTCATTTATGTACTGTCAATAGTGCTTTTGAGTTATAAAGGCAGACTTGTGACAGCAACTGTTCAGTAAAGTTTATTGATTATCTTGCCTTTTATTAAAAAGAGTTTGCCAGCACACCCTGGTGTATCAGGTATTAAGCCCATGCCTGGGGGGCAGTACACATACAGCCCAGGACCAGGAGGAACAACTAAAAATGAACAACTGAATAAATAAAAGTGCTTTTTCCTCTTCTCTCTTCCTTTCTGCCTACTGCCTGCCTACCTTCATTCATTTTTTATTTTAAGTTTGCCAACATTTACTCTAGGCACATCAAACAGCTCCCTGAGCAAACCATGCTTTTTTATATACCTCTAAGTTATAATACACGGTGCTTCATTAAAAATGCTTTCTCCCTCTTTATATGCTAAGAAAAAATCACTGCCTCTATGCAGTTTTTTCAGGTCTCTCTCAGGCAACTTAATTGTTTTCTTCTATTTTTTTCTCTTAGCTCTCAGGATATACATCTATGGCATTATTTATCCCATTACACTATAATTATCATTTAATCGCTTCCCTTATTCTACCCTAAGCAACTCAAATATAAAAACTATATTTTGTCATTTTCCCTTAACTACACATCTTGCAAATTTCCTGGAACATCTAAATGAATAATTAATTTAGCTCTATAAGCCTACCTCCAAGCATACAGCCTGGCACAAAGAAAGGTAAGTGGTTATTAAATTTCTGAATGACTGTCTCTCACTTGAGTTTACCCTACAACACCAAACACAGTACTTAGCTTAAAATAGCTAGTCAATGCACATTATGTCCTTTATACAGAAGAAAGAAAAAGGTCCCCAAATCGTCAGCCAATCTAAAACAAAAATATTCAGCTAGGGGCCAGAGAGTTACACTGGTTTCGATTCAGTGAACCACTGATAGTGTAGAACTTGATTCTAGAGTCAGGCTGCCTAGGTTAGATTCCTGATCCTACCATTTATTTTCTTTGTATCAAGCACATCATTTCTAAAATGAAAATGAAAGTATTACAAAACTTTCCAACAACCTTGCACTGAGGCTATTACCAGTTAATTTACATAAATTACATAAGGAAAAGTACCTGTCATAAAATAAGCTCTCCTATGTATGAGTTAAGCTCTCCTAAATATTAATATATTTAATATGTTGTAAGAGGAATATAAAGATACTAAGTATATATAATCTTGGCACCCACTCTTACAGAGATGTTGATCTCTCACATGTAAAGGAGATCTACAGAAGAGGTAGAAAATATTTCCTAAGTGCTTGAATATAACAGTCATGTGCCAAGAAATCAGCACTGTAATCTGTTGATCTTTAAAGTTCTTTCTGTTCTACTCTATGATTCTTACTTTGAAAAATTTAACTCTATTTAAAACAAAAATGTTACAACCTTATGTAAAACATTCTGAGTTGGTCCCTACCTGCCTTCTTTACCACATCAACTGCCACATCCTCACATCCCCAAAGATAATGAATTACTTGAAATTCCTGGAAAGTATCAGTTTCTTCATTAGTGTAATGTCCTTGCATATGATATTCCCTACCCTAAAAACATCCCTCAGAACCATGCCCAATCATCTCTTCACCCAGATTACATGTCAGCAATCCTGCACGTGTGTAAAACTAAACTTAGGTCTCCTTTTCTGTGACTCCATCATAGCATTACTTATCCTACTGTAGAATCCTTTTCTGTTTACATGGCTGCTTCCACCACTAGAAGAACTTCTTCCACAATGCAACTTCACTTTTACTTTTACTACTCTATTTCGGCACTCAGCACATATATAAGCACCTCCCTCTGAGACTGATGAGAAAGTTCTGTCCTGGCATGCCCTGGTGGAGTGGTAGTTGGGTCTACAACCTTTGGCCAAGCAGAGTCCACATACATCCGAAGGATCCAGGTTTGCGACCCAAGGCCAGAGACCAACCAATATGAGCAATTAAATAAAATAAATTTAAATAAATAAAATGTTTCTTCCTCCTCTTTCTTCTTGCCTACTTGTCTACTTGCCTTTGCCTTCATTCCTGTCTGCTCCTTAAAAAAATCCTCATTCCTTGTCATGGTATCTTTCTTGATGTCCTCAGACCATGATACTAGGTACATAACACAGGTCAAATACTCGAGTAGCTTGCCAGGTCTCTCACTAGAATGACAAGGACTGGGAAACTGACATCCCCAGTCTTGCAAACTATCAGAACCAAAGTATACAAGTTAGCCAAGGATTGCTGGATGGGAATCTTTGTCTTATGAAAGAAGGATAGAAATAGATCACTAATTTTAAAATATTTCCCCTGAGAGAATGAAGTAATTTTTTAATTGGGGTCAAAAATGCCACATTTCCTTAGGATGAATACACAGTACTGGACAGAATGCACTATGGGTAAGGATTTTTTTTTAATCAATGAGTTAGATAAGGACTTCTGGCTTGACAGTGTGAGATGTCCCATAGACCCACTTTCCAGTAACACTAATGAAAAATATTTTTTAAAACAACCACTTGAAGTCTCTAGACAAGATCAAAAGAGTTATGGGAATGGATGATAGTGATGATGGCAAAAACAAAAATGTTTTTAATACCACTGAACAGTACACTTACGATGGTTAAGATGGTAAATTTTGTTATGTGCGTTTGTCACAGTAAAAAAGTGCAATAAAAGAATAAAAGTTTCTAGAAGTAATTATAAGGGCATACAGCAAATGAAGGAACATCAAAAAAAAATCTAGTAAAACTCAGTAAACCTGAACAAAACATTTTCCCTCTCTTTCTCTGGAAACCTGCATGCTCTGGAAGTACAGACAGGGAAGTTAACCCATCTGAGGATATCAGGAAAGACTGCCTAGAAGAAGTGATATTGGAAAGGAACTTTAGAAGATAACTAAAAGCTAACTGGGCTGAATTAATTCTCCCAAATCAGTAAAACAGAAATTACTCAGTTACCTGTTGCTAAAGCTAAGCTCTGCAACAATCCAGGCAAGATGCCTCCCTTCTTCCACTCAGTTCCATTCATGGGATAGGGACTCACATTGGCCACAATGCCACTGAGGAAACTCAGGCCCTGATTGCCGCTGCTCTAGCTTGTAACAGAATGATTAACCTTGGGAAGAAGCATGCCAAGAAGACCTAGGCTACTGCCATCCCTTCACTGAGTGTTCAGTTCCTAAAGTGAGGGTGTCACCCACCAGTTTTCCATGCTCAACTAATCAAGGCACTTGTTCACTACCCACAGATATGAGAAGGCTTATGAATTGTCACATAGGAAAAATCTCCAAGATATTGACTCAAATCCTATCTCTGCTACTTACTATGCTACCTTAAGCCTATAAAATAAAAACTACCTCACATTTACAGTGTGGAAACTGATATTATTTAAGGCACAGTCTCTCACAGTAGAAGGTAAGAAGATGCTTCATAAATATTTGACTATTCTGAAACAAAGGGTCTTAGCAAAAGGGCTCATCTGTGGAGAATGGTGTATCCTAGATGAACCAGCACTCTGTCTGAATCCCAGCAACTTCTAATCTTAGCTCTTCCTCCTCAAGATGCTAGCTGGTCGGATGAAAGAGGACAGAATTCTCACCCAGAGAGTGCCGCAATGCTGAGATGCATGCCTGTTCAACATACAACTGTGGGACTGGATCATTCTAGGCACTGGAGGGGAAAAGAGAAGAAGATAGACTAAAACTGCTATTAAAATATGAACACATGGTGTGGCCTGGTGGAACAGCGGTTAGGTCAATCACTGCCGCAGGAGCAAAGCTACATGCACCTGGGTTCTAGGCCCAGGCCCGCGGGAGTGTCAACCAGTGTGAACAACTAAATGAAGATTAAGTGGAATGCTTCTTCCTCGTCTCTTTCTACCTGTCTGCCTGCTTGCCTTCATTCCTGCCTGTACCTTTCCTTAAAAAAAAAAAAAATTGCACACAGCATGATGGTTTACAAAGGATTCTTTACATCCACTATGTTATTTGAGCCTCACACCAGTCAGTGAAGGAATATATTATGTATTCTTATAAATGAAGGAACAGTTCTCTAGATTCCTCCCTATTTGATTTCTCACAAAATTGTCATGTTTTTACCTCTTTCTTTTATTTATAAAGTTTTCTTTACTCAGATTGTTCCTCCTCCTCCTTTATCAGTAAACTTCTGCTCACCTTTAAAAGCCAAGTTCCAGTTTCACCTGTTCTGCAAAGCCTGCTCCTGACATACCTTCAATCAAAATCAGATCCATCACTGTTTACAATGATCCTACATCATTACTTTGGGACAAAATCCAAGTTCCCCAGTATGACAAGAACCTAGCTAAAGCCTACCTTTCCAGTCTTATCTCCAACCCCTCCAATCCCGGTCCCCCTGACCCACTATTAAATTTTATGTTCAAGTTAAAAAAAACCATTGACCCACAGATACCTAAGGATGTCACACTCATTCCTCCACTCAACATAGCCTTCTCACCTCGGTCCCCCAGTTAATCCATCTCTAAAATTCATCTTGGGCATCACCTCTTCTGGACAGCAGTTCCTGAAATCCCAGGATGGATTAAATTCCTTCTTCTGTACTTCCAGAACATGCAGTTGTCACCTCTAATCACAGCACATATTAGGATTGAACATGTAGGTCTTTCTGCCTCACAAATGTATGAGCCCTTTGTAGGTAGAAAAACTGCCTTCCTTATTAGTCTCTGAACATCCAGCACCTAGGACAGAGTAAATACCCACTATGTTTGGAGAAGAAAGAGAAAGAAGCAGGGGAGGACACAAGAATAAATAAGGGCGTAGCATTGATCGTCAAGTGAATTAGTCATTGCCTTGGAAGTCAACTGTTTCTAACAACATTAAGTACACTAAACATGATGCACATGCAGATACAGACATGCACAGAGACCTGCATAAATACACACATACACACAAACCAACATAAACATCGGTGAGGTCTAAAGGCAAGCAGGGCCTTGTAAACCAGCAGCTGATTCCTCCTTAGACAAGAGTCAGAACCTTGATACCTAAAGTTGGACTTTTCTCTCTCTGCTGGTTTGACCACGTCTGGTTGCTAGATGATCCCTGAATTCTGTCTACCACTTTATAGGGCCCAGATTCTACATAGGTCATCACCTTTGGGACAAAGGTATTCCTGATTATATTTCCAGCTTGCTTTAAACTCCAGGTCATGGATACTGTCCTATAGCCTAACCTTTTGTTCCTACTCTTTTCCTTGATCCTTGATCTAGCTTCTGCTCTTTCTTCAGATACAGCTCCCTGGTGCAGTACCCCCCACTCCCACCCCATCTCCACTTTTTGTCACACACAGACACACCTAAATACAGGGAGACACATACAAATGCAGAAAGGCACAAAGTTATATATACACCCAATGCAAAGAAACAAACACAATGGCACAGAGAGATTTAAAAAAAACACCTATCTAGAGAGGTCTCACAAGCCTCTAATCAACGGGATTGTCATCCGGAAGAGACAAAATAGACGGACCAATAAAAAAGGAGAAAGGAAAACAAGAATCTGCCTAGTGAGAACTTCCCTGACTGTCAAAGCAAACCACTTTCTGGGTTTTCCTGGAAACATGAGTGGTACCATCTGGGGGAGCCGCTACTTCATCCTGTATCTGACTAAGGTATTGGAACAGATTGCAAACTATGCCTACTCCCTGTGATGTATAGCTCAGCTTCTCTAGCAACTGGTACCCTTCCCTGTGTGCTGGCTAACAATGTGCCTTCTGCTGCACCAGCACACGAGATAACCTCACCACTGTTCCTCTACAAACTCCCACGATCCCTGTGCACACCACCATGACAGTCCTTAAAATGTGTTCTTGTCATTGTCATTACATACTCCCCAATCACTAGCCTGAGTATTTGTCAATGGCAAAGAATAACTTATTTTCACCTCTGCTCTACAGATGAGGAGAGTGAGATTCCATATTACTTGGCTTTACAACTAGTTCATTGCAAAGTATGGATATGAAATCAGGTCAGATTCCAAAGTTCAAACTTAGACTTTAAAAAAAAAAAATCAATGTCTAAATTATTCTAAAAAACTCACAGGGGTTAGAACCGAATACATTAGCAAGGTCACAGAGTTTGGATTAATGGGGGTTGCAGCCTGTAAACTGACTATGTGTCACTCCTGCCAGGCAAATGCTACAGCCACCTTATAATTAAGTAGTTAAAAGGAAAAATGAAACAGGACATTTCCTTAGCTTAAGGAGCAGGTTTCACCTGAAGAATGATGTCATTCATGGTATCAGTCATGTCTGTTCTAATCAAAGGGACTGAGCAAACTTCATCTGTGTTTTGCCTGGAATAAGGGAAGTAGGTCAGAATGTTACATGAGGCAGAAGATTAAAAGGTAATTGCACCAGGCAGGGAGCTAGAAGGCAAAAAACCAAAGAGGTGCCTCCGAAGTATAACAGTACTTTAGGTCAAAGAAGAATGATGGCAGCAAGAGAAAAAGATATGTCCCTGTGCTGAGGCTACTTGTATAATTGTTTGCAATTACTTTTTTTCTGCCCTACTTTACATATAGCAAACTTAAAAAAAAAAAAAAAAAAAAACACAACTTTGACCTGTCAAAGTTGGGCAAAGAGAGAAAAAGGTAAATCTAAGTTCAAGATTAGGTACAAGAGCCAGAAGGAGAGCTCTGCTTCCCAGGGGGCCACCTTGGTAACAGCAGTGGAATTAGATAGAGGCCCTGAGTGCAAAGCGAATCCAAGAAAAATAAAACCAGGGCTTACTTGGCCAGCAGCCTTTGACATGTAGCCTCGTGGAGGTCCATATGGTAGAAGTCAAGCATTTGATTCAATGTAAACTGGTGCAGCTACCTTAGGAAACAGTATGCAGGGTCCTCAAAAAGTTAAAAATAGAACTACCATAAGATCCAGCTATTCCACTTTTGGCATCTATCTAAAGAATATGAAATCACTAATTAGGAAAGCTAGCTATGTGTACTCTAATGTTTATTACAGCATTATTCACAACAGCCAAGAAATGAAAACAACCTAAGAGCCCTTTGACAGATAACTGGATAAAGAAGATTAAACGCACGCACACGCACACACATGAATACTATTCAACTATTAAAAATAAAATGAAGTACACCCTGGTAGAGTAGTAGTGGTTAGGTCCACGCTTCTTGTCAAGCACAAACCACATATGTCCCAAGGATCTAGGTTCATATCTCAGGGCCAGGGGAAAACAATCAAGAAGAACAACTAAATAAAATAAATAAAGTGTGTCTTCCTCCTCTGTCTTCCTGCTTGTCTGCCTACTTGCCTTCATTTCTCCTGCACCTTTCCTTTAAATAAATAAATATTAATTTAATTTAATCTTGCCATTGGCAGCATGGATCGAATTAGAGGGGATTATTCTTAGCGAAATAAGTCAGGAGAAAGATAAATACTAGATGACCTTGCTCATGTATGGAATACAACAAAGCAAACAAACAGATAAAACAAAAGCTAACCCTGGACGGGGACAACAGAACTGAGGTTACCAGAGGGTAAGGGAGTGGAGGGTAGAGGCAAAGGGTAGAACCAGTGGACAGTGGTGGGAATCTATTAGAAATCTGGTGGTGGGCATGGTTATCATATATTTGAGGAAGAGTTAACCCATACATCTAAAACTCATACAGTGTTGTAAATCAATGTTACCATGATACAAATTTGTTCAAGCCCCTGGTATATGGGTGAAAACCCATCTGAGTTCTCTTACAGTTTTCTTGCCAACTTAGGTTACCTAGCTACAAAAGAAAAGAAAAGGAAGGGAGAGAAGAGAAGAGGAGAAGACAAGAAAAGAGAAAAGGGGAGGGGAGGGAGGGGAGGGGAGGGGACAGAAAAAATAAAGTGGGGAAGGGAGGGAGGGAAAGAAAAGATGAGGGGAGAAGAGAAGGTAGGAAGGAAAGCATTCTTCCAAAGAGAATGTTTCAGGGCTCTTCAGTCCAGTATTCTCAAAAATTATCTGCACATGCCCAGAAAGAGAGACAAACTAGGTATCAGCTAATCTGGGATATCTGTTTTTAGGAACCAGGGAATTTAAAACTTGAAAGTACTTGTGTGTATCTGTCAAAGTTAGTAATGGGGTAAATGGAGAGAGAAATCAACATGGTCTTCAAAGTGTTTGGTTTTTTTCCTTAAAGGAAAGGAGCGGCAAGAATAAAGGCAAATAGGTAAGCAAGGAGAGGCAGAAGCACTTTATTTTTATCTAGTCTATCACACTGGTTGTCACCCCACCCAAACACCCCCAAACCACCATGAGTCTTGAACCCAGGACCTTGGAATGTATTTGGGACTGCTCCCAGGATGTATTAGTTTACTAGGCCACCAGGGCATGCCCCAAGACACTTTTTTTGGCATAAAAGTTGAGATGTAATTCATATACCAATTCTAGAATACAACTCAAAAGTTTTAGCACGTTCAGAGAGGTGTGCAACCATCATCATTGAAGTTAGAACATTTTCACCAGCCTGATGCAGATTTGCAAAAGCCAAAAATAATCAATGACTATTACTTAAATCAGTCTGTTTCCTTGTGGGTTATATGGAAAAACAATATCTAGCCCCGCCTCCGTTTCTTGCAATGCTTACATGAGAGAATACATGTAAAAGCACCGAGCGCATGCCTAGTACAAGAGTGAAAACAGTGACACTACTACCGTAAACTAGATCACAGTACAGGTACTTTCTCCACATGACTTTTCATCTTTTCACCAACCAAAATCCTTCAAGGTAGTGATTATTATCCCCATTTGACAGTAAGAAAATGAAACCTAGCAGAGTACAGACAACTTACATGTCATACATGTAATAATTTGTAAAAGAACACCTAAAACCCTCATCTTTCTTCCTCTAAAGCCTGTACATACTTGTGTTCGGTCACACAGCCTTTCAGCATTCTCTATGCAGATTCTGTATATGATTCATGGCACAGGGAAGCGAGTCAGTCACAGAGATCAGACATATATGTTATACATTAACATGTCTGGAGCTCAGAGCCTAGCAATTCCTGGACACTGCCCAACACTGTTTCAGCTTCTATTCTGTCCAGGAAAACACAAGTCCAAAGCAAGCCTGTCCACCATACCACTGACCAGCCAGCTCTGTAGTCTTGCTGTACTCTTCCTCAGGGAAACTATTTAAGGGGCTCAGTTATGAGATGAGACCTTTGCTTTCAAATTCAAACTTCAAAAACAAACTTAAATGTATCACCTTAATGTATAAGGCCCTGCACCAAGCACAGTGGGAGAAATAGATGAGAAAGACCTACACCCCGTGGCCTGGAGGCACTCACCATCCAGTAGGACAGACAGGATAGACCCAACAAATTATAATACAAAGCAGAGCAAATTGCCAAAAGAGAGATTCATGCCACGTAGTCTGGAGCATGTGAGAGGAAGGATTTCTTGGAGGAAACAACATTTAATCTAGGCCAGTAGTTCTCAGCTAGAAGCAATTTTGTCCTCCAGGGCAACTGACAATTGGCAATAGAGGTATTTTTGCTGTTACAACTTGGGCAGGTGGGGGTGGTGCTGGGGTTTGCTACTAGCATCCAGTGTGTAGAAGCTGGGGATATTGCTAAATATCCTATACTGCCCAACAAGGAATTGCCTAACCTCAAGTGTTAATAATGCTGAGGTTGGGAACCCAGCTCTAGGTCTTGGGGGACAAGCAGAATTTTTGCAGGCTAAAATGGGAAGCAGAGAGATGTCAGGATGAGAATTTATCTAGAGCAAAGGCTCAATGGTGGGACATGAAGAACATGTAGAGATAGCTGTAATGAAGAGTAAGGGAATGTCATGTAACATGGATTAGTCAGGGGAGTTAAAACCAGATTATGGTAGCATTAAAGGGCAGATTAAAGTTTAGATTTAGTAAGCAAAAGTAAGTCACTCACTTATAGTTTCATCATCTCTAAAATAATAACACCTAGCTCACAGAGTGATTGAGGATTATGAGAAACTGTATATATGTAATCATCTGGCATAGGACTTGGCATATGATAGAAAAGCTCCTTTTCCACCACACTACCTTTACAAGGTAAATCAAAGTTGTGTTTTAGTAGTTGTAGTATTAGTGGAAGAAGATAAATTTATAGACAAGATAATACAATCAAAATCATTTGGATATAAGGCAAGATAAGCACTAAATTGAGCAATATAGACTGTATGCTATGTAAGTCAGTTCTGAGATGAAAGAGATTGGAATGTCTGGGGTGGGAGAGTTCAGAAAGTCAATAAAAAGTGAGGCTGGAATATTCCAGAGTACACCTAAGATTGAAAGGCCAGGAGTTAAGAGAGAAAGATATGAGAAGTTCATTCCAGTAAGGAGAACTACCTGAGCAAATAAAGAAAGCTCAAATACACATGAAATGACTATGAAACAAAGATGATAAGAGTCACACACCAGAAAAGAAGTTATGTCCAGATGGTCTCAAGAAAGGTTAAGGTCAGATTTAAAAGGGTAGACTGTTAAGACACAGGAAATCAGATGGAACAGGAAAAGGTAATCATGCAAAAATATATATATATGAAACCAAAATGTAGTTCAGGAATATCACTGCCAGCATATACAACATGAACAAGTGGAGGAGAAACTAGAGGCAAGGGAACACTTAGGAATATCTGTTGTTATTTGGATATAAAGAATGAGGCCCAAACCCTCAAAAGTAGAGAATAATAATTACTATATTAATCATGAAAATAACTTTTTAGCATAACCCAGTTACATGGCTTTGACCAAACTCAATTACATGCTGGCCACAGCACTGGGCTTTTTTCTCCCTCCCTATATATATATACTACATCCCATCAAGTCCAAATTCCTACTGGTCCTTTGGATATTTCAAGTGGAAGTGATGGCAAGAGATGGGTGAACTCCAGAGAAGTTGCAGCCCCTACAAGTATGTGGTCCTGCTCTTCTTTAATATCTCCTTTAATATTTAAAGTAGTGTGCCCCTTCTTTAACATTTATCCTTCAGGCATAGACAGAAAACTCCTGCAACAGCCTGATCATCATCAAGTCAGCCAAGTTGCTGGAGTGGCTCCCACAACTGAACACTATGCTGCCATGAAATGATGAGAGAGCTGATTTGGAATTCTTATTATACAAGCCTGCCCTTGCTAAACATATCTTCATGTGAGCAAGGCAAAAACATGGATTCAACATCAATCTTATCCCAGGCATTGTGAAAAATGGTGGAAAGTAGTATGGCGATTCCTCAAAAAATAATTAGAAATTTCATATGATCCCATTATCCCACTTCTTCTGGGTATTTACCAAATACATACACATACATACAAACACACACACACACACACACACACACACACACACACACACTATTTTGAAGAGACACATGAACCCCCATGTTTATTGCAGTATTTATAACCAATGAGCAGATAAGGAAAATATGATATAAATACACACAACAGAATACTACTCAGCTATAGGGGGAAAAAAGGTGAAACCTGCCATCTGTAACAATATAAATAGACCTAGAAGAAATCATGCTTAGTGAAATAAGTCAAAAGAAGAAAGGTAGACATCATGGGATTTTAATCATATGAAGAAAAGTAGAGAAACCAAGCAAGTAAACCAAATCAAATAAAAATGGAATTTAATTTATAGAAACAAATTAGTGGTTACCAGAGAAGAAAGTGGGGGAAGGCGGGTTATGCATCAAGTAAAAGGGATCAATTATATGGTTAAGAATAGAACTGGGAAAGATGGCGTCTGTGGGGAGGGGGCACTGAGACGCCGCACAGGAAAAGAAGACCCAGTTTTTCGGAACCAACACAGAAAAAGGGATTTTCCTGCTACAGCATCAGCCAGAACAACTCGGAGAGCAGAAGAACACTAACAGCGGCTCTACAGGTGGGTGAGGGCGCGGGGATTTAACGCAGAACACAGCAGCAAAGCAGGGGGGTCCCAGAAAGGAAAGTTTCACTGTGCGGATGCGATAGGCCTTCCCATACCAGAGCACAGTTGGAGCCCCGTGGGCTGAGCAGACATTCTAAAGAGTGCAAAACAGCCATGGTGACCTTCAGCACCCACCCAGAGTTGGAGATAGTAGGATCCCACTGCTGAGTCCCTCTTCTCCCGATGTGGACTGCAGGGGCAGCCCTGCTGATCTCTAGTGGCACGAACTCAGTCAGAGCAGGGAGCTGCAAGCCTGAGCCAAACTGAGCAATGCTGCCGACAACTCTTGGTTAACAAAGGGAAACAATGGAAACAGGAGCCCAAGTGGCAGTAAAAGGGGTTAGAGGTTAGAAACAGCAAGGATGCCCTTGCTGCCTCAACCTTCTGCTGCAGAAAGGGCATAGGCAGTCTCTCTAACCTCTAGCAGTGCAGATTCAGGCAGAGCAGGGAGCCTCAAACCTGAGTCAGACTATGCAGGGGAGGGGCCACGGTGAACACTGCTGGCAACTCTTGACTAGAAAAAGCCCAGGAGAACATTGGAGACAGAAAGAACAGGAACATACAGGTGCTGCACACCGTCCACTACACACCTGGGGGCTTGGGCCCCCTGGGAATTGGGATGCAATGGCTAAGACCCTGAAAGGAAAGCCTGTGGAAAGGACTTGACCCTGATGGTTTGGTGGACACAAGGGACATAAGCACAGTCAGCAGAGTTCTACCAAAAAAAACAAGCCTACCTCTCCCCCCAACATAAGGTGACAAGACTACATGCTCACAGATGACCAGTACACCCCCAATCCAGCACCCACCCAACAGTCATCATCACTCCCTGACACAGCAAGACACACTATGGAAAAGCTAAGGGTCAAAAATACAAAAATAAAACAAAAATAGAACGCTCCTGGTAGAAATTCAAACACACAAACTAGCAAATCAACAAGATCCCATATCATGGGGGGGGAAAAACACAATATACCCCGAAACCTCAGGAAATGGAATCACAACAAAATGACAGCTCATCAGATATTAACTTTGAAGATATGGAAGAATGTTTTTTTCAAACAGCTAAAGAATTCAAGTCTGCAATCATAAAATAATTCAAAGAATTGAAAGAAAATTCAGATAAACAAAACAAAGAGCTTAAACAAATCATTAAGCACCAACAGGTGGATATTGAAGCTTTACAGAAAAAACTAACAGGAACACAGGATTTAAAGGAGATTATTCATGAAGCTAAGAATAAAATATAAAGCCACAGAACCAGAATAACCCTAATGGAGGAAAAGGATTAGTGATAGAGAGGATAGTAATGCAGAAAGGAGCTAAGAAGAAGAAGAAAGAGAAATGAAATGCAAAAAAAAAACAAACCTCAGAGACCTATCTGACACCATTAAGAAAGGCAACATTAGAATACTGGGTATCCCAGAAGGTCAAGAGAAAAAGAGAACAACAGAGAACATCCTCAAGGGAATAATGTCTGAAACCTTCCCAAAAGGAATAAACATACAGGTCAATGAAGCAAATGTGTACACCCAATTACAGAAATCCTAAAAAAAACTACACCAAGACAGATAATTGTGAAACTATCAAAAATCCAAGACAAAGAAAGAATTATAAAGTAGCCAGGGGAAAAAAGCAGGTAACATAAAGGCACTCCTATCAGACTAACCGCAAACTTCTCAGCAGAAACTCTACAGGCTAGAAGAGAATGGAATGATGTCTTCAAAATACTTCAAGACAAAAAAACGCCAAGCAAGAATACTGTATCCTGCAAAACTCTCTCTCAAATTTGAGGGAGAAATTAAGGTTTTCCCCAACAAACAAAAGTTGAAAGTTTGCAACCATGAGAGTCCCCATGAGAGGGGACTTCAATACTACTCTTTCATTAAAAGATAGATCATCCAGAGAATCAACAAAGAAACATCTTTAAACAACAAAATAGAAAAGCTGGACCTAGTAGACATTATATATAGAGTACTTCACCCAAAACTGTAGACTACACATTCTTCAAGTACTCATGGAACATTCTCAAGGCTAGACCATATGTTGTGACACAAAACAAGTCTCAGTAAATTTTCAAAGAGTGAAATCATATCTAGCATCTTTTCAGACCACAATGGCATCAAACTAGAGACCAACCAAAAGGAGAAAGAGAGGAAAACCACAAAAGAGTGAAGATTAAACAACATATTGGTGAGCAACCAATGGATAAAAGAGGAAATTAAGGAAGAATTTTTAAAAATCTGGAATTAAATGAAAATGAAGAAATGACGTATCAGAATCTATGGGATGCAGCAAAAGCAGTAATAAGACAGAAATTCATAGTGATACAATCCTACCTCTGAAAACAGGAAGAATCACAAATAAAAAACCTAAGCTATTACCTAAAGGAACTAGAAAAGGCAGGAAAATGCAAGCTTAAATCCAACAGAAGGAAAGAAATAATAAAGACTAGGTCAGAAATCAATAAAACACAGATCAAAAAGACTATTCAAAAAATCAATAAATCCAAAAGTTGGTTTTTCGAAAGAATAAACAAAATAGGCCATTAGCCAGACTCACAAAAAAGAGAAGAGAGAAAACACAAATAAATAGAATAAAAAATGAAAAAGGAATAATTACAACAAATACAACAGAAACTATAAGAGAATACTACATACAACTCTATATGGCAACACACAGAATAACCTAGAAGAAATGGACAAATTTCTGGAAAGGTACAATATCCCAAAACTAAACAGAGAGAACTAGAAATCATGAACAGAACAATCACAAGCAAGGAAATTGAAGCAGTGATCAAAAACCTTCCCCAAAACAAAAGCCCTGGACCAGATGACTTCACTAGCGAATTCTACAAAGTATTCAAAAAAGAACAAATCCAGTCCTCCTTAAACTGTTCCAAAAAATATAAGAGGGAAAACTTCCAAACACTTTTTATGATGCCAATATTAGCTGATTCCAAAACCAGAAAAAGACTGCTTCGAAAAAAAAAACAATAGATCACTAGCCTTAACAAATACTGATGCAAAAATTTTCAACAAAATACTAGCAAATCGAATTCAATAATATATAAAAAGAAGCATACACCATGATCAAGTGGGATTTATTCCAGGGATGCAGGGATGGTTCAACATATGCAAATCAATAAACGTGGTACACTATATCAATAAAAAAGGACAAAAACCACGTGATCATCTCAACAGATACAGAAAAAACATTTGACAAGATTCAACACCCTTTTATGTTAAAAATCCTCAAAAAATAGGTACAGAAGGAAAGTACTTCAACATAATTAAAGCTATACATGACAAGCCCACAGCAACATCGTACTCAATGGAGAAAAACTGAAAACTTTTCCCCCTAAGATCAGGGACAAGACAAGGATGTCCACTCTCACCATTACTATTCAGTATAGTGCTGGAGATCCTGCCCAATGCAATTAGAGAAGAAAAAGATATAAAAGGTATCCAAATAGGAAAAGAAGTAAAACTATCACTTTTCACAGATGACATGATAATATACATAGAGAACCCCAAAGAATCAAGTAAAAAGCTGCTAGAAATAATAAACAAATATAGTAAAGTGGCAGGCTACAAAATCAAGATTAAAAAAATCTGTTGCATTTCTGTATGCCAACAATGAAAAAAAAATACAGAAAGAGAAAAAGAAAACAGTATCATTTACAATTGCACCCAAAAAATGAAATACCTTGGAATAAACCTAACCAAAGAGGTGAAGGACTTATATACTATAAGAACTATAGGACATTGCTAAAAAATAAAAGATGACACAAAGAAATGGAAAGATATTCCACGCTCATGGATCGGAAGAATCAACATAATCAAAATAGCCATACTGCCCAAGGCAATATATAGATTGAATGCTATCCCCATCAAAATTCCAAAGACATTCTTCACAGACATAGAAAACAAAACAATGAAATTTTTCTGGAACAACAAACAACCCAGGATAGCAAAAACAATCCTCAAGAGATAAAAACAATAACAGAGGAGTCATGCTCCCTGACTTCAAACTCTACTACAAAGCAATAATAATTAAAACAGCATGGTACTGGTATAAAAACAGACAGATCAATGGAACAGAACTGATGAAAGTTCAGAAATAAATCCACATATATATGGACACCTCATTTTTTACAAAGGAGACAAAAACTTACAATGGGACAAGGAGAGCCTCTTTAATAAATGGTGCTGGGAGAACTCGTCAGTCACATGCAAAAGGTTGAAACTAGACCAGTCCTAACACCATACATAAAAATTAACTCAAAATTGATGAAAGACCTAGACATAAGACCAGAAACCATCAAACACATAGAAGAGAATGGAGGCAAAATATTATTAGATATAGACCTAAGAGACATCTTTGGCAACTCAACTCCCATTGCAAGGCAAATAAAATCCAAAATAAACAAGTGGCATTACATAAAACTAAAAAGTTTCTATTCAGCAAAAGAAACTCACATAAAAACAAAAAGGCATCCAATGGAATAGGAAAAGATATTTGCCTCTCACACCTCACATAAAGGGTTAATATCTAAGATACACAAAGAACTCAAAAACTTGGACAACAAAAATACAAGTAATTCAATTAAAAAAATGGGCTGATAACCTTAATAGACACCCCTCTAAGGAAGACATACAAATGGTCAACAGGTTCATGAAAAGACGCTCTAAGTCTCTTGTCATCAAGGAAATGCAAATCAAAACAGAGATGAGTTATCGCCTCACACCAGTAAGAATGGCTATTATCCCAAAAAAAAAAACAAAAAACTGGAAATAATAAGTGCTGGAGAGGATGTGGAGAAAAGGGAACTCTAATTCACTGTTGGTGGGACTGTAAATTGTTGCAACCATTCTGGAAAGCAGTATGGAGAGTACACAAAGAATTGAGAATGGAAATTTCAGTTATTCCTCTATTGGGCATTTACCTCAATGACACAAAAGCACTTATCTGAAGAGATATATGCACCCCCTTGTTCACTGCAGCACAATTCACAGTAGCTAAGAGCTGGGAACTACCTAAATTCCCATCAACAGAGGAGTGGATAAAGAAAATGTGGTACATATATGCTATGGAATATTATGCAGTCATCAAAAAGGGAGAGATTCTACCATTTGAAAGAATATGGCTGAATTTGAAGAGAATTATGCTTAGCAAGATAAGCCAGAAGGAGAAGGACAGACATTGTATGATAGCACTCATATGATGAAAAGAGAAAACAAATAAATGTCATAAATTAAACAACACTAAAAATGGGAGGAGGAAGAGAGAGACAGAGAGATAGGGAGAACACTACTCCAAACAATTACGGACTCTTAGATACGAAACAAAAAGGCAAATCAGGGGGTACCAAAGTGACAGAGAGGGGTAGGGGAAATGGGATGAAGGGAATTAACTAAATGAATGGAGAAAAAAGGTGGGGGGGATTATTAGTAAATCTATTATGCTATTTGCAAATGCAAAATTACCACTATGTATACCTCAAACAAATCATTGTCAATATGCAATGTCCCTTCAATAATAACAAAAAATAAAATTTTAAAAAGAATAGAATTGAACTATTGGTAGTGAACTTGATATATTATATACAGATGTTGGTTTACAATGATATACACTCTTAGCCTACATGATATAATAATGCAATGTTCCTTCAGTAAAAGAAGAGAAAAAAACAAAACAAAACATGATTCAGCACCAAGCACGTGCCAGGCATTGTGCATGGGACTTTGCATACATTAAATTCTTATAACAACCCTGCAAAGAGTTACCCTCCTCAAATAGCAGAACAAATTGAGGTTCAGAGAGGTAAAGTTATTTGCCTCTGGTCAAATAGCCAGTAAGTGACAAAGTCAAGTTGTGAACACAAGCCTGTGTGCATCAAAATGTACATTCTTTCTGATAATGATAATAATAATAATAATAATAATAATAATAATAATAATAACAAAAGCTACTGGGTTCCTTCTATATGCCAGGCATTGTACTTAGTGTCTTACATGTATTGTTGTATTTAATATTTGAAATAACTTCATGAGCTGCCTCTACCACTAATGAAGAAACTGAGGCCAAAAGAAATTAAGTAACTTCTCCCGATTTCCACAGCTGACAAAGCTGCATGGAGTTTAAACCATGAAGTCTCTATGACTCCAGAGCACAAGTTCTTAACCCTGTGCTATACATATCTACAACAGACATTCATGGAAACATAAGTAAGTTTTGCAGCTTCCTGGGCTCATACTGCTACCTACCCACCCCAACCCCAAAAATGTGTGATCAGCCTAACACCATGACGCTCTAATGTTACTAGTTAGATATTCCACATAGTGATTAAGTACATATTCTGTACCAGGCTCTGCTGGGCATTGGGGGAACAAAGACAACCAGATACAGTCAGTTTCTGACCTGAAGAGGCTCACAATTTGGTAAGAGAATCACATCAGTGGAACAAGCATTAAAATACAACTGACCCACATTGCTAGGCTGGTAGAAATCCATGCCAGGTTTGCAAGAAGGGCACTATCTCCAACAGTACCAGCTTGCTTATTTAGAGAGCCCACAACCCACAGTCTTTGCTATCCAGGTCAGAAGCAAGCAAAGGATGGCACTTGAGCAGTCAAACTTCCCCCACACAAATGATTTTATACATACATATGTGTGTGTATATATATTATATATAATATATATAAATGCCTGCTGAGTCTCCATTACCATAAGTCTAATTTCATAGCTCATAGCAGAGTAGAAAGAAATTAAAAATGAGAATGATTCAAAGAAGAGAAAAAAGACTATAAGAAGAAATTTAAAAAATCTAGGATTCTAGGCACTTAGGTAATAGCACAAAGAGGCCCTGAAGACATGATTTGAATCGTCCAAAGAAAGTTGACACTCTGTTCATAATAATCTGTAAGAAGAAAGATTTATTTTTAAAACGCCTAAAGTTTTAAACTATCTAGCACTGAAGTTATACTTTAATTATCAAAAAACTCAATGATATTAGTCTGAATATAGAGTATATCCCTTTGGACTTCTACTAAGGTCCTTGGGTAATCAGCAATACTTTTAAATGGGTCATTAAAAAAATCACAGGTCCTTGATGGCCAGCAAAACTATACTTTCCTCTCTGATATACCTCAGCCTCCTTATCCTGAGCACTTCATCTAACTTTCTAGTTAGACACTGAACTTCAAGGTGATCTCTTTTATGTTTAGACTGACTTACACATACACACTGTGCACCATTACTTTCTCTTTCAAAGACAGTAGCTTGTGACTGATAATGAAAACTCAGATTGTCAGGCCTCTCTAAACACCAGAGGCCTGAGATTGCAGGGAGATCGTTGAAGCCAAAGCAAGGCAGAAGCTATGCTGAAAAAGAACAGCTCACCACTGGCACAGAGAAGAGCAGGGTGACAGCTTTTGTGTTATTTTAGAACAGTTTGTGCTGATGAGCTTTTTGTTTTGGTAACATTCCTTTAAAAAGAACATTTTCTTCCTCCCCTCATTGACAAAGCTATTCAGCAGAAAGTGAAAAAAAAAAAAAAAAAAAAAAAGGAGGAGCAGATTACAAAGATATCCAGGAATTTGTGGATCTTGGATCATATCTTCTTAGCTGTTGTGCTATCCATCTCCCAGTCCTGTGGTCAGGCCTTAGGAGAGAGGTTTAGGCATCACTCACTAGCACGAACATAGATTTAGTCTCAGCAAAGAAAGATAAAATCTAAGTTCTTTTATTTTTTTTCCTTCCCCAGTCCCTAGATCTCAAACTTGGGTCCTTATGCTTTACATGGCCTGTACTTCAGGGTATGCCTTTTATTTATTAATTTTATTTTATTTATTAGTTTTTTGGGCTTTCTTTTCATCTGGATCCTTTTGAAGTCCCAAACATTGTATCCAAAAGTTCAGATATTTTCATCATGGCCTGTGCTATTCTTGCTCAAGACTTATAATTGATAGGTTTAACAAGCATACATATCTCAGTCTGGTGGTGTGGGTCACACTTTCCTTTCCAGGTTTTTGTCCTGCAGTTTTCTACCACAATCACTCTATCTAACCACACTTACCCTCCATGCTTCTTACTCTCGTACCTTTGCTCATACTGGTTTTCTATTACTTAGGCTGCCCTACCCCTTCCACTCTATCCAAATACTACTTTTCCTTCAGGGAGTCCATTTTTCTCATATATATATTCCTTAAACATCATATTATTCAACCTAATACAAAGATTCCCTCCTGATGATTAATCAGTAGAACGTTGTATTCTACTTGTCCATCTTCAGTAATAAAGAGCTCACTACCTACCTATCAAAGAATCCTCTTCTATGGCAAAATAGCAATATTAGGCAATTCTTCATTCTAGAAGAATATACCTATATTTTACTTTTCCCACATTGGTCCTGGTTCTGCCCTTAGCATAAGAGAAACACTACAGTAGTACTTAACAGCATGGGCTTTGAATTTAGATCTGTGCTTTTATCCAGTGTGTCCTTAAACAAAAAATTTTTTTAACCTTTCCAAGGTTCTAGTCCCTAGGTACATACCAACTTCATAGGAATGTTAAGGAAGTTAAGAGTAACTATGCAAAGAGCTTAACCTGGATAGCATAAGAATTCAATAAATGATAACTAGTGTTGTAATTTCATTTTATCTTTGTTAATATTTAAGTCTAATTACTCCATTTCTAATGTATTTGAAAAAAAAAATTATATTACCTAAGTCTCTTCCAGGCTAAAGTTTTTCACTAGACTATAAATTATATGAGGAAAGATGTGTGTCTTATTTTCTGCCACATCTTCATGTCTACAATAGTGCCTCACACATATATAGCAGACCCTCATAAATAATGAATTGTACTGAAAGCTCACCATTTCGTAATTTCCATATTCTTCATCATTCATATCATTCCTTGCTATATGAGCTCTCAGTGTTCCAAATGCTTCTGACAACATAAGGTTCAGAAGTAAACTCAAAACTGGATGAGAAATGAGTGGATAAAGAAGATGGGGTACACATACACACTGGAATATGACACAGCCCTTAGAAGAGATGAACTTCTGTCTTTTGAATCAACATGGATGGATCTAGAGGGGTGATGCTAAGTGAAATAAATCAAAAGAAAGATACCAGATGGTCTCACTCACAGGTGGATTGTGAATAGGAACAGGAACAAATGAAAGAACAGATGAAACAAGAAACAGACAAAACAAAATCAGCCTTTGGACATCGACAATAGAAATAAGCTCACCAATAGGGAATGAGTCAGGGGAAGGAGCAAGTGATGGTGGGGCCCATGGGATAATGGTGAAGAACTCTTGATAATTTGGTGGATGCCAGGGCGTGCTGACATATATCTAAGGAATGGGGAACATCCACATATGGAGAACCTATACATATGAGTTTATTTTAATTTGTAAATTAAAGTTACCTCAATAAAATACTATTTGAAAAAACAATGATGAGTTAACCAGCAGGAAGGAGAGACTAAGTGCTACCTCCTCCCTCATAATACACACCATATCCCTGCTAAAACTTTGGTATAACTTCACTAAACTGCTGTCATGTTAAGGTTGAAATCAACTGAAATATTTTATATGTTTTTACCATGATGACTTTGTACTCTGGGCTCTGAGGAACTGAAGTTACAGTAACACCAAAATGTGAAACAACAGCTTTTTTCATCTTGAGATTCCTCTTGACTTTTTACTATCTAGATCGCTAAACTAGCTCACAGGAATCACATCCTGGAAGTCAGGATGACCTTTCTAAGAACACTTTTCTTTTTCCCAAAGAGAGTACAAGCTTTCAGAGGTAAAAATTTGACTGTCTTGCCTTTTCTCCCACATGCCAACATCTGGCTGAGCACAAAGTATGACTGATGTCCAATGTCTAGAGCAGGATTACAATAAGGATTCAGGGGAAGTGCAGCGACCAGTCTCGGGGCTCCCTCTTGCCCTCAAATAGCACAGCTCAGTCAGTGTTGTGCTTCTAGCAGTAGGTCATCCAGGCACAGAACAGACTGCACTCTGACAGGCTGGCTCCTGGTAGCTGCTCTGCTGAGAATGTGAGAACTGCCTCCACTGATAGGAGTTTCTAGAGAAGCAGCCAATAGCAAGAACATCTCTCCGCAGGGAAGTCTGTCTTAATTGCTTTCAGGGACTGTTCACACAGGAACTAAGAGCACCACGGCAGGGTGAGAGAGCTCACCTCATCACTTTCTTCCACATCCACATCACCATTGGCATCATCATCCATCAGTTTGTGGATGCTGCGGACTGCATCAAAGCTGAGCTTCTCATCCTCGCTGTGGCACAGAGGCTTGTCAATCCGGCAAAACTCTGTACAAGAAGAGCAGGTGACAACATTACTTGGGGCTGCCACCCAGTCTCGAGTACCCACCTGTCTCAGGGTCCTTAGCTTCTAGCACCTGACTCCTCATGTAGCCACTAAATCAGCTATTTATACAATGAGAAAAATGCTTTATCTAGCCTTTGTCTCCCCAAGGATGTGCTGAGCTCCCCCAATTAAGGACAATGCTTCAACATCTTAATTGTTTCCTGGCAAGAAAGTCAAGCATAAGACAAGGAATACACTGGGATATAGACAAAGAACAAGAATAAGTATTTCACAAGAAAAAAAGTACAAACGAGAGGAAATATAAATAGCAAATGAACACAGGAAAACAGTTTAATCTTATAGTTTAATTTTAATTTTGAAATACATATTCAAATAAAATATCAATGTTAATAAGTTAAGTAAATAAATGTAAATTAAGCCAACCTTAGAAGCAGGAAAACAGCCCATTCATTTCCATGCCAGAATAACATGTAGTTTTTCTTTCTGTCCCTTTTGTCACCACTGGTACATATAATGCCAGTCACAGACTAACTGCAGAAACCCTTTATATCTTATGCCTTCCTACAGACAGACTCAGCAAATATCTACGAGAAAGCCCTAAGCTCATTTGATACATCTTGGGAGGTCTGGAGTGCACCTTCCTCTGCCCATCATCTCACAGTTATGTAACTATAAAACCAGCACAAGAGCCTATAAGCTATCTAGCTCTTTCATGACACCTAACCCTCTCCTACAAACCTGGAAAATACCTAGCCTGACTGTCTTAGCTCTACTGTGTGACTGTGAGGGGGTTACTTCCCAGGCCTCAAGTTCACTATTTAAAAAAGGATATTTTGATTAAAATTTCTAGTATTTGTTCCAGTTCCTTGACTAAAAATTTCTTTCTTTCTGACTCTGATCTTGATAACTACCTTCAGGCAATGGATAAGTCCGCTGGGGCAGAGTTCACATCCCAAGTATCTGAGTTCAAGACATAGGGTAGGGGGAAGAACTAAGATGAACAATTACAATAAAGGGCTTCATCCTCCTGTCCCTGTCTGCTTGCTTATTCACCTTCATTCCTGCCTGCATGCTTTCTTAAAAAGAAAAAAAAAGGAGCATGAATATTTTAAGGTATAGTTGCACACAATAAGATTCCTTATTTTTGTTGTATACAGTTCAGTGTGTTTTAATAAATACATGCACTCGTGTAACCACATCACTCCAATCATAATATAGACTATTTCCACATTCCAAAATGTTCATACTTGGCCTTTAACTGTCAACCTTCCTCCTCCTCCTCCTCACACAGCCAATGATCTAATTTCTGTCACTAAAAATTAATTTTGCTAAAGTTGAAAATGGAAGACACATATGATTCCATCATTCTACTCTGGGTGTCTACCCAAAAGATACAAAAACACTCATCCGCAGAGATTTATACACCCCCATCTTTACTGCAGCCCTATTTACAATATCTAACAACTGGAAACTAGCTAAGTGCCCAACATCAGATGAATGAATAAAGATGTGGTACATATCACAGTGGAATACTACACAGCCCTTAGAAGAGATGAAATCCTGTCATTTGAATCAACAGGAATGGATCTCAAGGGGATTATGCTAAGTGAAATAAGTCAAAAGAAGAAAGACACCAGATGACCTCACTCATAGGAGGAATATGAGCAGACAAAACAAAAGAACAGAGGAAACAAAACCAACCCTTGGACACTTGCAACAGAACCGAGAGGCTACCAACAGAGAAAGCTTCTGGTCTCAACTTAAAAACCTTTTCTTCAAAACATCTTCCTTCATTCATCTTTCCTCTCAAACTGATTTAGGTCCACATTATACATTCTCCAAAGTACTCTGTATTTTTCAGTTATAACATTTTTCACAACTGTAATTATTTATGTGCTAATTTGCTTAATATCTGTTTTTTTCTACTAAACTTTAAGCTCCATAGCAACAGGAACCATGATTAGCTTCTTCATGGCTGAATTCTGATTCCCAATCAAAACCTAGCACCAAATAAAGTCCCTAGTTGGGCTTCAATAAACATTTGTTGAATGAACAAATGATGCCCAGAAGAGCATGTTTCATGAAGGAGATGTACTTGTGCAAGAGGGCTGCCGAAAACTAATTCCTAGTCCCTAAGACCAGTAAGTAGGGTGATGGGTTCCAGCAGATTCTTTCTATTAAGGGCAAACACAGAAGTCCTAACTAGACTTGTGCCATTCCCAAGCAGAATAAAACAGAACTTCCTGGTTTTGCCTTAGCTTTGTCAGTGTCCTACACTAGCCAAAGGCCCCTTCCTTGTTAGAACTTAGGAACAAAATTTAAAAGACACCAGAGAAGGAATACTGAGTCTTTGGTACACACTGCTCATAGGTGCAAGAAGAGCAAAATAATATGCTTCTGGTAAACACCACAAACCTAATCATCTGCTGGAAGAGATGAAGAAATCTTTAGCCCTCTTTCTCCGGCAGGCACTAAGCCCCTCCTCTTGTGTCCCATTTCTACCCACTTCCTCTTCAGTGTTTTTAATTCAAATTTTGATCTCACAAGAAGCCTCCTAGCCTCCTTTCAGAATAAGACGCCTAATACCTAAAGTTAGTCCCCAGCAAGCAGGCCATAATCTCAATAACTTGGGCTTCTGGTGCAGGGGCCTTCTAGCTGGTGTGACTGTGCTACTCCTGGATCTCTTGCAGGCCTCTGGATTCTTGTCTTTCCACTTAACAGCATACTTGCCTACCCTTTCACTTCTATAAACTTACTGACCGAATTAAGTGTCTGTTCCCCAGTTCAATGTTCACACGTTGTCATGTCAACACTCACTTAAGTCTTTCAGACAGCTACTTGCTGAACTTGAACTCACCACCTAAAAGCTAAAAGTACTAGGAAATCAAAGAGAAGTGAGACATACTTCTCTGGCCTCCAGAGGCCCCTCTATCCCTACCTATCAATTATTAATGTACTAAACTGCAGAAGTGGTAGATGTGGTTCTTTAAGTTCCAACTATTCTATACCCTGACCCTAGGCATAAATTTTCTTATCTGAAAAATCAAATAGAGTCCTTTGAAAAGCAGTAAAGCCCTAAAAAATTGTTACTTTTTCATTTGTCACTCTTATTCACTCTACCTGTGAGTCTTACCTTCCCAACTACAGCAAAAGCCGTCGATATTTTCTGGTGTTCGCCCATCTAACCCACTGCCAGGCAACATAACAACCACCTGGTCTCAGGACAGCTGGAAGCTGCTTACCAATTCTGAAGATTTTCTCTCTCAGCTTTGGGGTCCTATACAACACAGGTCTACATTCTAACACTGTGCCAAGAAGTGTGACAATCCCAGAGAAATTAAATCAGCACATGCTTATTCAAAAGTTATCCCCAAATTCTCTGACCTTATGCCTGATCCAAACATTCTTGTGTCCTGGCCAGCACTTGTCAGAGTCTAAAATGGCTAAAAAAAATAATTACAAACAACTCAAAACAGCTTTCTGCTGGGAAAAGTTTTCTTAAAGTGTTGGAGTGGGCATCCAAGGACCTGCCCAGAGAGGGACTTTGTAAACTGTCATGGAGACATTTCCAACCCATTATTGGACCCTCTAGGATTATACCCTCTGGGTTCAGAAGTGAGGCTGGCTTCCGACAATCAGCCCTGATCACGCAGCTCCAAGAGCAGTGATAAGTATCTTAAAGATATAAACACTGAGGAGCCAGGCACACTACCACATGGGGGTAAAAACAAGGTAGATTCCAGTTTACATAGTAATAGAGGTTGTTCTCAAACCCCCCAGGCCCATTGCTGGTAAACTTACCAGAGAACACATTCTGGGCTCCAGAAGAGATCAGAACTAGGGGAGTCAGTATTCACATGCTCACCATCTTTCTCTGCTCAAACAATACAGTGAAGATAATTGGCTCCCTTTCTTGTTTTTTTGAGAAAAGACAATTAAAAACACTTACTGAAAAACTCTACAATCAGGATGATCATTCTGATAACTAGGTTCTGACCCACTTTTTCTTCCACTTAAGAGCAGCAATTCCTCAGCCAAAGACTTTCTCCACTACAGCAGTAGAGCTAAAAGGGGACTGACTATCTAGAATGAAGCATGCCTGTACTACTTACAGCACCTGCTCTGCTGTCTCATCTATACAAACCTGTTGTGATTTCTAACGAAAGGCCTTTATGGCAAATCATATTCCAACTCGCAGAAAATTAAGTTTCGATACCATATCTTGCCCGGGTTACTAAACAGTTTCTTCAGTAAACACCCTGTCTGTGTTCCAGTTTTTCTCAAATTCATCCTCTACCAAAGCAGTCAGTACATTTTTTTATATCTGACTATATCACACTCCTGAACAAAATCCTTCACAGGTTTATACAAAAACCTGTACACAAACATTCAAAAAAGCATGACATGTAATAGCTCCAAACTGGAATCAGTCCACATATCCTCCAACAGGTGACTGGTTAAACTTTGAGACTTGTATACAATGGAATGCTACTCAGCAATAAAAGGGAATGAAATAACAATACACACAAGTTAAATTTCCAGGGAATTATGCTGAGGAAAAAAATGCCAATTGCAAAATATTACATGCTCCATGATTCCGAGGCAGCTCAGCCAATTGAGAAGAATTAACTAGAAGATGGAAGAAGTTCCACCAAAAATATGCAAAAAATAACTCTTCCCAACAACTGGTCTACACCTGACAGAACAAACATGGTGACTGAAATGCCTGAGAGCTGACCTCAGGCAACATAAAACTTCAGTGTATGTCCATTTCCATCTTGTTAATAAATTAGCATACTAGAAAGACTGTCCCATAGGTGGTCATGACACTTCTGAGGAAAACCATATAAGGATTTAAATCCACAGTCTCCCTTAAGAAGGAAAGATAAAGATCTCCCCTCTGCCAAGGAAATCCCACCCCTTCCCTGGGAATAAATATTAAATGATCTCATGCAATCATTTCAAAAAGGCAATATATAGCCACCATATCTAGAATTCTCCAGGGTCTCTATTTTGGAGCTCAGTCCACACACACTTCTCCCATGTATACTCTCCTGACTTTACCAATAATTTTTTTCTTGAGGGAATAAAAGCAAACAGAGGCAGATAGGCAGGAAGAGAGAGGAGGAACAGTATTTGTATTGATTTTATTTGATTGTTCATCTTGTTTGTGTCCCACCACTACCCCTACCCCCGACCCCAGGATTCAAACCCAAGAACCTTGGGATGTGTGTGGACTGCACCCAAGTGCTACTCCACCAAGGCATGCCAATATATCTTTTCTTTTTTTTTTAAAGGAAAATTGCAGGCAGGAATGAAGATGAGGAGTAGGCAGGCATGAATAAAGAGGAGGAAGAAGCCATACACGAAAAGACTATTACATATTACTAAGGCACTTGGGTGAACAAACAAAACTGAAAACTGCTAGATGCTGTATCTCCTAAACTGGCTTAAGCTATAGTCAAGTTATCATGTAATATTCCTTTGATTTGTCATTATATTGTTAATATGGAACTGAAAAAGTTGTTCTTTTGGAGGCACTGTTTCTTCATCTATAAAATGTGATATAATAATATAATTTTCTAATGTTTAAAATTATGCAAACTACCTAGCCCATTAATTAAAGCAAAACCAAATCATTCTTATCAAATGTTATATTTTCCCTGTCTTAACTTTTTTTCCTCTTAACAATTTATAAAGATTGAAAATAACAACTCCCAGATGAAGAAAGAAGATGCAAAACTGATAGTACAAACCACCAGAGCTTGATAAAAGGTAGATAGGTACTTTGAATTCCTTTCCCTCTAGATCCTCAAGTTTAAGACTTTCTGATCCTTCAAGGTCCGAGGAAAGTGCTATTTCCACCAGGAAACCTTCCATACCCACTCTAGGCTCTAAAAGTCTCTCTCTAAGGTCAAGGTACTGAGTCCATTCTGGTCTAGACACCAAGTCAAAAGGTTTCTTCTAACCATAATTGAATTCTGCCCCTAGCTGGGCTACTGGATTCTCTGGAGTGAGGTTTGAGTGTCTTTTTGTTATCTTTACTCCACAGCACAGAATTACACATAAGTACAATGTAACCGTCTAAGGGAGGAAGGGGGGGGGGGGATGAACATGTCAGGATATACTGAGACTTCTCTTTTACAACTTCATGAAGTTGGTATTTTTATTACCTAGCATAAAAGGAAGAAACAGATCCAGAAATACTAAGGGAATTATTCAAGTCACATAAAGTGAATATAAAGCTAGAACTGGGATACTGTCTATCTCTAGAATCTTGGTAAAAATATATACTGGTGTCCATCCTCTAGTGAACTATGCAGCTGACTTATTGGGCAATTTAGTCATACCAACTCTCCATCTCTCTGCTGCTAATCTGAGTCTGAGATAGCTTTTTACTTTCTTCCTCTTAATTTTTTCAACTAAAGAAATGCAATAGGACTTCCCATGTGTCCCTCGCAGGGGTGGAGCAAGTGGAAGATACAGACTAAGCAGAGGGCCCTTCACAGGAAATACAAGGGAGGCAAATACACATATCCTATAATATCAGAGCCAGAAAGACTCACTAGTTAAACTCTCTGATTATACAGATGAGGACTTTGAATCCTGAAAAAGGAGGTTAGTTGCCTAAGATCATACTGCGAAGTAGAATCGGAAACTCCATTCCCTCGCTCCCAAATCAGTGCTCATTTTGGTCTATCCAGGCCACAGAGAGGGAACTGAGTATGACCTGTCAGACCTGTCACTAAGTGAAAAACCCAAATTCTATAAACACACGAAATGGGCTGGGATGAGGTTCAGAAGAAGCAGCAACCTTTGCCAAGTTAGAAGTGTTCAAGGGTTTCCTGCCCAGAGCTGTCAACTGTCGCAGAAATGCTCCAGAAAGCAATACAAAGCAGGAAAAACAAAACTAAAAATAAGGAGAAAATATTCAGGCCTAGAACTGACTTTTTATAAATTATTTTGATCAACTTACAGTTAAGTTTTGCAAATGAGGAAGCTAAGACCCCCTAAAAAAAGAGAAACATTTGTTCAAACTCACACTAAGAATTTAAGAACCCTTAGAAGTCACTTCCTTGGTTCAAATCTTTCATTTTTACGTTGAGAAGCTTGAAACCCAGAGAGAGAAATCATCTTGTTTAAGGTCACACAGCCAGACAGCGGCAGAGTCAGCACTGAAACTCAAGCCAGTGTACTTCCCACTGGTTAGCATAAGCCTAATAAAGTGATTTACTTTAGATAATGTGGTACCATTTTGATCTTGGAAAAAGTACAACAGGTCATAAACTGAAATAAACAGGATAAGCTAATAGCTAATGAAGAATAACAAGGGCCAAACAGAGCAGGCTTAAAGGAGCCAAATGAAAGGGCTCTGGTTGAGATGCTTGGAAAACTAAGGGGCAGAAAAATACTGTGGTTATTCTAAGAACTTCGAATCCAAGAACAAGCAGAGCAGTAAGAAAGTGGCTGACAATGTTGAAGGAAATCTCAAGGCACCTCTTCCTTCTTCTATCCTAGGACCAAATATCCAGAAAACATCACTTCAGAAGCAAGTCTGGATTTACTTGCTTGGGGGTACTATAGAAATTAGTGTATTTTAGTCCCAACATTACCATACAACTGGCAGATATGGAGGGGAACTACATTTACACAATGCCTGACATTTCATATACATTCAATTTTTACATCAACCCTACAAGATAGGGGTTGATTCTCACTTAACAGATATGGAAACTAGGTCTCTCAGAAGACAATTCTCTGGATCACAGTTATAAAGTTGGTACTATATATGGCAGATCCAGCTTTCAAATTTATACTCTCATTTAAGAAATTCCTAGCAAGTACCTGCTGCTACAATCCTGTGCTAAGAGCTAGGGATACATAAGGAAGTAGACATGGTGCTGGCCTATAGTAGCTTCAATCAGGAAAGAGACAGTTAAGTAAAACAAATATGATAAATTATAATAATTATTAACTTTTTATAATGCTTACTCTAGATCAGGCACATATAAGTGCTCCACATATACTGCTGCAATTCATTCTCACAGTAATTCAGTAAGGCAGTGATTATATTTTCCTCATTTTACAGATAGGAAGTTAAGACACAGAGAGATTAATGAACTTTCTCAAGAACACGCAGCCAGTAAAGTCTATAAGTAAGGATTAAAACCAAAGCAACTTGACACTGACACTGGAGACTAATCTTAATAGCTACCTCCAGGGTATGCCCTGGAGGCCTAGCGGCCTAGCACACTTGGGAGCAGTCCCACATATATCCCAAAGTCCTGGGTTCAAGACCCAGGGCTGGGGGAAACAACCAGTGTGAACAACTAAATAAAAATAAATAAAGCTCTACCTCCTCCTACCTGCTTGCCTGCATATCTTCATTCCTTTCTGTACCTTTCCTTTAAAAAAAAAAAAAAAAAAAAAAGCTATCTCCAAACAAAATGACAAGTCAGCCTGGTGAGTGCCCTAATAGAAGAAAGTCAGAGGCAACGGAAGGTGCTGCTAGGACAAATAGCTTTACAGGGTTACCAAAATTATACATTGAAGAGTAACTATCTAGAAGCTGGAAAGAACAGAAAGGTTAAAGAAACCTAAGCATCAAGGACTGAGCTACAATTGTGAATTTCTCCAGAGACAGGAACACTACCATGGTGAAAAAAGATAGGATAGTGACCAGAATCACCATTCCTTTCCCTCCCTCTGATAAGAGCACCATCATCACTGTTCTACAAAGGTTTTCATCCAGTACCTCACCAATTCTCACTATAGTCAAGGGAGCCAGGCAGGTCAGAAATTCCTGATTCTATTGACGAATGAGGAAATGAGACTAACAGAGTAGTAATGGTTTGTCCTAGGTGGCACAGTGATTTTTTGGAATGAGAAAATCAAGTATCTTAACTTTTGTTCTTGTTACTAAGACTACTCTGACACTAGATCACAAAAAAGAAAATCCAAAATATGGTATTGAAGAGGAGTAAAAACTCCAAATTTCTCTGACCACTCTCTTTTCATCTTACCATCACTCTCTTGCCCAATCTTCTCTTCACCTCCTCACCATACATGTACACAGGGTTCTTAAACTTTGCTTACATAGACCCATGACCCTACTTTTGATGTTTCAAAGTCAGTGATTGAATCCAAGGGTTAATCAACCATAAAGTTTTGGCTGTCATTAAACACCATGTCCTCAGGGAAACATTCCCTTCCACCAGCTCACCCTTGGCATATAGCTCTTTAAATAACAGTTAAAAAAAAGAGAGAAATACTGAAAAAGGAAAGGCCTGAGGAAAAACATGTTAGGGGCAACATTTCATATAATCTTAAGTCTTCAGAAGACATCAAATTTGGCCCCAGCCTGTGAAGCACCCACCATATCAACTCAGTTGGAGTCTTGGATGTTAACCCCTTGTATCTTACAGCCAAGTCTCTACTTCACTTTTAAATAAGTTTTGCTTGTGGTGTTATAAAGTGATCTAGTTTTAGTCTTTTGTATGTGATTGCCCAGGTTTTCAGACACCTTTTGCTAAAAACACTCCCTCCACTGTATGCTCTTGTTCCTTTGTCAAAAATTAACTGACTATATATGTGTAAATTTATTTCTAGGGACTCAATTCTATTCCAGTGATCTGTGTGACTGTTTTTATTCCAGCACCAACTATTTTGATGACTAAGGTTTTGTAGTATAGTTTGAAATCTGGGTGTATGATACTTGTATTTTTGTTCATTTGTTTCATGATTGCTTTGATTATTTTGGGTCTTTGATGATTTCATATAAATGTAAAAAATTTTGTTCTATTTTCTTGAAAAATGCCAATGGAATTATTTTATTTAAAGAAAACAGGCATTCCAGCCAAGATGGCGACCTGGTAGTAGTGAGACCCATATTCTCCCCACAGAACAAGTAGGAATTCAACCTATTCTCCAAAACAAACACTGAGGAAAAGCAAGTACACAGGGTATAGAGACAGAGAAGCAATCACAACCTCAAAGGGTAAGCAAAAATGTCAATGTTCAGATCTACACCACAGATTTGGGATTCAGGTCGAGAGAGAGGGGGTGAAGCTGTGGGAAGAACTGGGCCTCCCAGAAGCTGAGAGCCCACCCAGTGAGACAAGGACACAGATCCAGAGGAGAGGGTCTTGGCACAGGATGGAAGGAGGACCACTGATCCATTTGTTTGAATGGGAATCCCAGTGAGAAAATTAGACTGGGTGCTGCCATAACTAGAAGGTAGCTAGGAGAATTCCCTACCCCCACCTACAGCTCCTCCCACCATATTGTGCTGGAGACACAAAACCTGCCCACTGGAAATTCTGCACCAGGCTTAAAGGAAGAAGAGAGTCTCCCAAAGGGAGAAATCATACTACCTACTAGTGCCACTCAGGGGTAGAGGCAAAATTGCAGCCTGATTGCTGCTTATGGACTAACAGCAAAGTGGTCATTGTAGCTTGGAGCTGGGAAGCTGGGGGAGAGCTCTTCATCCCCGACACAAACTACAATACTGAACTCTCAGGCCCCAACAGAGGATCCACATAAAAAGTTCAATAAATCCAGCCAGTGGTGACTCCACAAAACTCAAGAAATCCCAGGGTCAAAATCAAGATCCAGGCTTACTCGGTGCAAGTCAATACCCTACATGAGGCTGTCACCGCAGGGTAATCCACAGAAATGAACAAAATGCCAAACAGAGCAAAGATAGAGAAATGTACGTGAAATAATAGATCCAATCAATAACCCAGGTGAAAAACTGAATACAGCTGATGTATGAAAACTACCTGAAGATGCATTTAGGGGAATAGTGATTAAAAAAATTTTAAAAAAGAATACGAATGTAAATCAAGAAAACAATAGAGAAAAAAAAAGAGAACAACAAAAAAGAGAAAAAAGAAATGAAGTACACTTTCAATAGAACTAAGCTACCAAAAGGGAATGGGAGACAGGAGTGGGGAGTGGAGGCTTGTGGTGCGTAGCACACTGGACAATGGTGACGGACACTTGGAGATTTGGTGGAAGGCAGAGTGTGTTGACATATATCTGAGAAAGAGGGAAGCTGCACATATGGGGACCCTATACATGAGTTTATTTTAAGGCGCAAAATCAAAGTTACTATAATTAAAATAAATTAAATTTAAAAAGAAAGAAAGGTACAGGCAGAGTGAGGGCAAGGAAGAAGCAGTTTATTAATTTTATTTAATGTTTATATTGGTTGTCCCACAAGCTCTGGGTCACGAACCCAGGTTCTCGGGATGTGTGTGGGCTGCGCTCCTCTAGAGGTGGCAGGCTAAACTACTCCACCAGGAAATGCCATTAGTGGCATTTTGATAGGGATTATATTAAATCGGGCATACACTGTTTTAGAAATATTGTCTTTCATTTAAATAAAGATTATAGTAGCTAACATTTATGTAGCACCATGTCCTTATATTTGTTATCTCATTCATATAGCAACCATACAAGGTATCACTATCATCACCTCCATTTTTCAGATCAAGAAACAAAGGCAAACAAAAGTAAACTGTGATGGCATTTAGAGGCAGGTAGTCTGGCTCTAGAGTTCAAGTTTCTTAGCTACTAGATTATACTTCAGAGTACAAGAAAGGCTTTTATATACACAGATGTATACAGGACTCAAAAAAGTCACATAATAATATCTCTTTTAAATAAAGTTCAAACTTTCATCTATTTAGTTTTACTTCTCACTGCTTCTTCCAAGTACCCTGCAATCACACCAGACAGTCATACTCAAATGACCTGCCCCTTAACTCATGGCTTGCATATCTCCTGTTTTCCTCCTCCAAATCTTAATCATCCTTTAAGGCATAGCTCTTCAAGGAAGGTTCCTAGAAAAGGAAAGGGAAGGAATTGCCACTGGTTTAATGCCACATGCATCAATCACTTTGCTGGTGCCTTATACACACTATCTCATTTAAGCCTTATAACCCTGTGAGGCTGCTATTACTATGCCCATTTTAGAGATAAGAAAAAGTAGTTCAGAGAATTAACTTACCATTGGTCTACAGCTCTAAAGTATATATTCTTTGCACTATAACTTCTAGTCCCTTATGACCTATTCCCCACATTCAAATATTTACAATACTATGCTATTTGATTTTGTACTTTATGAAAAATTGTCTCTTCCTATTTAGATATGTCTTATCTCCCCAACTAAACTCTTGAGCCCCTTGACCACAAGGGCTTCCCTTGTAGCACCTAACACATAGCTAAGTAAGGCACACAGTGACTACAGAGTTCTACCAAACCAAAATAATAGGTCTGGGATCAGCTGTAATTGAGAACCTTTGAGTCTTGGGTAAAGCTGCTAAACACCTGTGCCTTAACCATACATAACCACTAGTTAATTTATTTAGAGCTAGGAAAAAGTTCTCTCAAGCAAGAAAATCACATAGTGAAGTCTATGAGTCACTCCTGTCAGCATGATATGAAAATCCCAGAAAACAAGTAACAAAAAAAGAATTATAGTGGGTGGAGTGTTTTTTTCCCTTCCCACTCTGTAGGGAACACAATTGGGATAATGCTCTTTAAGAGTGCACACAAATCCAGCTACAGAATGAGGGAATCCCAAAGGGAAGGTCAGCAAAAAGCAGCCAATCCTAAAGCCATTCAGAGAGAGACCCTGGCTCAAAATAATATATACAGTATCAAATATACTGGCCAAGGCAACAGAGAATCTGAGCTCCAGTTCATTTATTCAACAAACATTTGTTGAGTAAGATTCTAAACTAGTGTGTAATCTGGACAGATAAATAATTTCTGTGGACTTAAATCTCTTCAACTCTAAAAAGTTCAGTGAGCACTTTCTTCCCCCATATCACAAGGTTTTGTGAGGTTCAAATGAGAAAAAGACAGATCAACACCATGGACAAATTATAAAGCTACTTTGTTTTGTTCTGTTTGAAAGAAGGGAGGGGAGGAGGAAGTACTTTATTTATTTTTGGTTTTTTACCCTGCCCCAGTTTACAAACCTGGGTCTTTGGCTTTACATGGTCTATACCCAGCAACCACTAAGTTGCCTGAGCCACCAGAGTACACCTGGATTTTTTTAGCTGTGATCAAGTATACACAACACAAGAGGCTTTATTTTATATCTGTACTTCTCTAACTTAAGGAAAGCAGTGAAATCAGTGGTAATCTCAAGTGCATCATTGCCACCCACTTACCTGACTCTCTGTTCTAGAATTTTCAAGTTGGAAACACCTGAAAGAATCAGAATCGCAGAGCTAGCAGGTCCTTCAGAAGTCAATTCATCCTAACTCACACTCATCTCTCATCTCTCAATAACTGTGATACACTGTTTATGTGTATATCCTCTGAGAGCCACAGAGATCAAGCAACATTTTATAAACCTGGTTACCTAGTTTCAATAACTATGCTTGTTTTTCTATGGCTAATCTTGAAAATTCTTTTCTAAACATTCTATGTAGGGTTTAGATACATGTAATACAGAAAAATTATACTATGTCCAACTTGGGACCAAACATAAAAGGAGAACAGCACCTTGCTGAAACAAGTATGATGGTAGTGGAGAGACTTCGTAAGAGTTCCTCCATGGAGAAAGGGTGTCAAGATACACGTTCACATTCGGCAGTCAGTCTTAGTTTAACAGCTATTATGTCAAAGCACTCATATTTCCCTGAGGCCCATTCCAATGGTAAGGTGTTTCCATAGTTTGAAAAATCTTCCTTTTATAGCAGGGGTCCAGTTCAAACAACAATTCAAACTACTTTAGTTTGAGAAACTGACATTGTGAAGTTGTCAACCCCTCTTGTCTTAGAAACATCAAGTCATCTTGAGGCAGACCCCTGTTCTTGAGGGACTCCCCTTTAACCATATAAATATAAAGAAAGTGGGTACACACTAACCTTGGGGGAAAGGCTATAGCATGATACTTTGTGACTTGGCAAAGACCCTTTGGCATGCAAAGCTGGGGAAAATTAATACAAACACACAGCGGGTCCAAAGCATTCCTAGGACCAAAGATTGAGCCTGATCCCCCCCCTTTTTGAGATTCAGTGCTATTAGAATTTTTTTTTTTCACACACTGAGATTCTAAATCAAGTTAAAGACAGGGACGGAAAACTAAAAACCTACAGTGAAAGTTCAACTCTGGAAAAAAAAAAAGCCTGAATGGGAATTTCAAGCTCAATACTATAACCAAAAATCATGGCAAAAGAATGATTCTGAAACTAGAATGTGGATAAATGTAAAAACATTTCTAGACCCAACTAACTGAATAACTGGATCTTTCAGGAGGCCCTCCTCCAGTGGATAAGTGCTTGTGTGCGTGTGTGTGCATATATGTGTGTATGTACATATATGTGTATGTGTGTATATGTATGTATATGTGTGTGTATATATATAGTTTAAAAGCATTCACTTTGAAAACTCAAGTATACTTGGCTCTAAGACAAGTGTGACACAGAAAGAGTACTGTCATCCTCTCTCATAGAACCACTGTTAACTTGTATAGAACCAAGTACTCATTGTTATAGCAAATAAGGAAACTGCTGTAATCGATCCATTTTTAAAAGCCATACTATGTATCAGCAACAGAAACTTAAAAATGGAGCTCATTGCAGATCAGTTAAGATTCTCTAATTCTCTAGAGACTGACCACTTTGGACTAAGTAAGCCCTTAGGAATGTTGAATACTCTGGAAAAAAAGAAAGAGAAAGGAAAGATCTCAAGAGACATATTAAATTTCCAGATAATTTCATACTCATTTAAGAAATTAAGGTCAGAGATCTTATTTGTACTCCAAGCTGACAAAGCATGTCATATCTACTGTACTTTAATTTTCCAAGATATGCTACACTGCCCCACCCACAGAGCTCTAATGACACTTTCTGAAACCACATAGAAAAACAAATTGATTTTCTCTTCCAAAGACTAGGCTTTCAAGGGCATGAAAACAATTACATTTTCTCTACAGGCCTCCAAATCTGACTCCTTCAATCCCTCGTCAAAGGTTTAGATTCAAGGCCTCTCTCCACCTTGTCTCCTTTACATATGTTCTGTCTGGTCTGTCCATCTGTCAATGTGGCCATTATAGTGCCTAGCCCAGAACCACTGCAGCTTACTCCTGATGTCACTCAGAACTTATGACATATGAGATTATTGTGTCTTTTCATCTTCTATAGATCTTTATCTCAATTATGTAGGCCTAGGAGCCAGTCTCTTTCGGACACATTATACTGGTAACCTTGTTAGAAGGCTCACTAGTCCAACCCGTTCATCACATGCCTGGAGAGGCAAAAGCTGGACAAAAGGTAAGTAGCTCTGCCTGGGATTCTGGAACACTGCATTAGCTGTTTTATCCCTCCCTCTTGTCTACCCCTATGCTGCTTTCTCTTCAATACCCATTTAGTACTTAGACTTTAAGTCTATGCCATCTTACTCCTTAATGCATGTGCCCATCTGGGTAAGAGGAATAATGAACACAAATGTAGAGAAGGAAGGTAGGATAGCACAGTAGTTAAGAATATGGTCTCTGGTCTCAGATAACCTGGATTTAACCTCATTCTATCACTTACTAGACATGAGACTTTGGACAAATCACTTAACTCCTCTGTACTTTAGTTTTCCCCTCTGTAGAATAAAGAAAATAACAGTACCTACTGGTGAATATGTTCTATACCTAGGTTACACAGGTGTACACATTTGTCAAAACTCAAACTGAGGGTGCACCCTGGTGGTTTAGCAGTTCAGTCAGCTGCCTCTGGTTAGCACAGTTGACATACATCCCGAGGACACAGGCTTGTGACCGGGGACTGAGGGGAACAGTCAGGATGAACAACTAAATTAAATAAATGCTTCTTCCTCCTCTCTCTTCCTTCCTGCCTGAGCCTTCCCTTAAAAAACAAAAAACCAAGCTGAACACTTAAAATGAGTAATTTTACTATATGTAAATTATATCTCAATAATGTCAAAGAAGTAAAAAAAATATAGTAAGTACTCATGAAGGACTGTAAGTATTAAAAGAATTATAAAATATCTAAAATAGCTTCAGAAAACATAGTAAGCACTCAACAATGTTAGCGATTTGTAATCGGTCTGCAGTGCTGCACACAGCTTCTGTGTCCTGCGATTGCTGCTAGAAAGCAGAGTGGGGTCTGAAAACCCAAAGGCATCCTCAGTTAAAAGGCATGTGGTATTTTCCCAGAAGTTTCATTACAGATCTGGTTTTCAACAGGTAAAACACCAGTGTTACAAACCGTACTTTTGCCATGCTCCAGCCAAAGTTGCATTTAACACTGGTAAAGACAAACCACGGGAATCATCATTAAAACCAAAAACGGTCCAGTGAAACTGGGAGGGATTTGCTTTCTTTAGTCTTCTTCTATCTTAGATCGTAAGGTCTTCCTGAACCAACTTTGGTATTTACTCAGCCCTTCATCAGCTCTTCTGAGTTGTGACCTGTGCGCCCAGCCTGCGCAGGAGCTACTGCACAACAGAAAGAGAATATATCAAGTTTCCTGGCTGCCTCACATTCAACAAATTCACAATTTATAGGAATTATGAGTAGAAAAGATAAACCAGTCAGAAACAGCAAGGCAGAGTGAAGAGAGCACTCTGCAGAAGGTTGGAAGACCAGTGTCTAACCTCAGCTAACAGACACTTGTCGCATGAGTTAGTCCTGTGCCTGCTGTGGACAACAGTTTCCTCTACAAAATGAAGAGATAAGAATAAACAGTCTCACAGTTCATGGTCTGATGATGGCAGAGAAATAAGTGTAAGACAACTTGTTTTAGGTTCATAGCCCTTTGAGAAATCTCAGGGAAAGCCAAGCGAGCTAATTTAGAAGCACTGATTCTATCCTAAGTCCAAAATACAGTAAGGGGAGTGCCTCCTGTTGCAGCCACTGTGCAACAGTAAAGGCGGTCATAATCTGAAGATCCCTTTCAGTCGCTAGTACAAGGAACAAGTTCATTTCCATTTTCTCAGCTCGCACTGCCCCATGGGGCCAAACCTACGAACCAAGGATTCAGGATGCCAAGAGTGGCTCATTTCCGGCATTTCCTCCCTACTGATTCCCTGGGCCAGGCCCAGAGGCTTAGAAGAGCACTGTGAGGTGAAGGGTAAGGCAGAGCCATGCAGGCGAAGAGAACACTGTTCTCTCTGGAAGTCAGCTACTACAATGCATGATGAAGGGCTATCGGACCTTGAAGACATACCATAATGTGAATTATGGAAGATAATCCTTTTTTTAGTTTATAGAGGTAAACAAAGTTCTCGTTCAGGCACTGTGTAGTTCAGTTCAACAATTGTTGATACTCTAGTCTCTCTTGGATCCTGTGTCTGTTAATAGAGATGAAACTGGCTTAGTTTCTTACTCTCAAGATGTGGAGAGGGAAGCAGGCAGCTAGGTGAATAATCATGGTACAAGAGAGACCTGTACAAGGTGTTGTGGAAGCAAGAGCTCAGTGGCACTGTCACTGAAAGGTAACACCTAAACTCGTTCTTGAAGGATGCAGATACACAAGATACAGAAAGCAGGAAGAACATTCCTGACAGAGGAAACAGAATGTACAAAGATCTAAAATATGAAAAAACTTATCATGCTCAGGAACTACAAGCAGTCCGGTGGAGATGGAGACAGGATAGGCAAGTGCAGCAGCATTGTTATACTCTGCTTCTCAAATGGGACAGCAAAGCCTCCAAGAGAAGAAAGTGCTAAAAAAAAAAAAAAAAAAGCAGAAGAGGCAGCAAATACACATCCCACCTCCTCTCACAATTCTCCCTTTTCTCGCCTTACCCACATCCATCTCCCACACAACACACGCCCCCTGACAACTCTGGGAAAGTGAAAATCCCCTCCTTGCCCCCCGGCCACTGACTCTAAGGTCAATAGCTCCAGAATTCCCAATCGAAAACATAGGTCCTATATTACAAGAGAGAAATTAAAACCTAGGCTCTTAGAAAAGAGACATTAAGTATGGAATTATAGAAATGTAACTTAGAAAGGCTGGGAAAATTCCTCACCATCTAACTCCAAATCCAATACTTTTTCACTCAAACTCATTTTTAGTGTCATCTCTAGCTTCCATGTTCCTGAGAACACTGTGGGAATTGGAGTAGGAAAGGCAGCACAACAAAGCTAGAGCTGATTTACCTTTAAAATAATACTTATGATGGGGAAATAGGTAGATGCTGGTAGAAGAGTTCCAATTTTTAGTTATAAAAACAATAAGGTCTGACTATATAATGTATAACATGGTAACTATAGTCGATAACACTGTATTGTGTAATAAATATCTATTTTAAAAAGGTAGAACTTAAGTGTTCTCTCCAAAAAGAAAGGATTAATATGTGAGGTAATGGTTGTATTCATTAATTCAATGAGGGAAATCTTTTCACAATGTATATGTTTATGGAACCATCACTTTGTATACTTAAAATAACTTTTCCTTTATTTGTCACTTATACCTCAGTCAAGTAGAAAAATACCAACTAGCATTGGTATAGGAATTTCTAATTATAAAACATACTTTTGATAATTTAATTTATATTGACTAATTTTATCAATTCTGTAAATATACTTACAGTGCTTTTGTGAGGTTAATTTAAATAAAATGAATCCTTCATTAAAAAAATAAAAATAAAATATTTTAACCACAATTATAAGGTGGCCTTATGCTAAATACAAAACTAAATTGTAGATTAAAACAATTCTAGAATATCTCTCAGGCAGATCACATTCAAGCCTCAGCCTTGATAAGAATGCTTAAGTTATTGACAGGAAAGCCAGGTAGAAAAGCCAAAGCAGATAAGGCCGGAAAAGGTATGGAAACAAGATGACACACAAGACCTGAAGGCTGTAACCATGCTGGGAAACAACTACTGGCAGGAGAGCAGCATGGACTTTATTCAGACCTGCGCTCTAATCCCAAACCACTACTTACTAGGTTCATTGAAACTTCAGTCTTCTCATCTGTAAATAAGAATAACAGTACTTATCTCAGAGCATTACTGGGACTATTACATGAAATATGTATCACCTAGCCTGAGTCAGTGTTCAAATAACCTCACTTATTTTCCCTTTATCCAAGCTACAATGATACACTGTTGCACAATTAGGGAGGGCTGGCCCCTATTCACAATAGTCTATGTGAACAGCATGCCCTAGAATTAAGCAATGTGCAAAATGGCCAGTCACTAAGATTTCTGTCTATAAGAAATGCAAGAATTCAGAAAATAGCTAAAATCACACTTGAGGTCTGAGGTTATACAATCTATCAAAAGAACAAATAGGATACACAAGGATACAGAGTTCTAAAAACCAAGGCAACTTCATCTAAACTGGAAAATCTCTTCTATGTTCTTATTTGGGCAAAAGCCATTTCTGGGCCTCCATCAACCAGTGAGTGTGAAGCCAGATGAAGCAAATGTAGAAGGGTTCCTGCTGAGGTCCATGTCCTCTCTGCTTGACAGGTGGACCAAATACCCAAGGGCAGGCAGTTTTCTCTAAAGGTGTTAAGACCTCTCACATGGGATCCAGGAGACTGATTCCAAGATCTAAGGTGACCTTAGCACCCTGGTTAGCAAGGAGTAATACTACTGCTCCTGACTGGGTTTCTCCAGGGCAGGTAGAAACCATGACGGATTGTCCTCAGATCTAGTATAGTGCATGCTATAGCCTACCAGCTTGGAAATGCTTGCTTAGTAGATGAGTGTACATGAACATTCCCTTAACCCTATCATCTGGTCTCTCTGTCTTTGCATTCTACCTAGAATTACCTGTCTTAACCCCATTTTCTTAGCTATTTTTTCCTCAATTCTCAGGTCTCAGTTTAAATGTAATCTCAGAAAATCTGAAGTCCTTCCTGACTCTCTAAGTAATATTAAATTCCCCTGTAATAGGTAGCATCTCATCACATCCCTTATCTCTTCTTCATGACATGCATCAAATTTCATTGCGATTGATTCACTTTTGCCTCCCCTTCTACAGAATAAGGTCTAAGAAACGAGGAATTATATCTGTCTTGTTCATTATACTGATTCCCAGGACCTAGTACAGTAAGTGGAACTGAGGGAGGGCCCAATATGTTGAACGAATGAATGAGAAAACCCTAGTACAAAATAACTGGGGTAACTAGGGATTCAAATCTATCTGCTCTAATCTGAGTCGGAAGCTGGTGGCAATGGTTACTTTTTTACAAAAATCTTAATAGAACCTATTAATGCCATTCATGAAAGATGACAGCAGACTTGATGAATAATAGAACAGTTTATATGATAGGAGAGATAAAGTAGGGGTTATGAAGCAGGAACCCCACCTCTGAATCCTTGAATGCCATGCTAAAAAATACAGTAGAAAAGCCACTATCTGACCAGTGTTCACTAAAATCACATGGGTCTAAGGTAGGAGACTTCCCGCTATAGCCATCCACTGATCCCCTTTGTTGCCCACACTCTGATAGGTTTTCCTCCCCTTCTTCCAGGTTCACCTCCATTTCTCCCACCTATATGGGATCATTCAGAAATACAAGTGCCCCAAAGGATAATTTGTCCAAATTATCCTAGTCCAATTTCATTGAAGAAATTTGTAAATAGAGAAGCTGGCATTTAGGACAAGATCAGAAGGCTTGAATTCTTGAATGTCTTGTTAGCCATGTGGCAACAGGTTATTTAGGCAATCTTTCTGAGTTTTAGTCATCTCCTCTATAAAATAACAATACCTATTTCATAAGGTTGTAGGGTGACTGAGGTAATAGATGCAAGTGCCTAGTACAGTGCCTTTTATGTAGTTGAGAGACCAACACACATTTTTTTGTTTATTTTTAAGTCTCACACAGAACACAGAAGCATGATTTCCTCCTAAATGCAAAGCACTTTCACTTGACCTGATACAACACAGAGACCCATGAGGGCAGAGGCCACTCATATAGACTTGGGCCTGCAAAGCTTCCTAAAAGGGGATGGGCAGATTGCCCTGTTTCCATTCTCTTTCTAGCTATCTGAGCACTGAGGAAATTACCAGCAGACAGGCTGCTAGGAGTTTGGAGGAGGGGAGAGCCTAGGGTCTCCCAGAACTTCAGATCTATTAATAGCTAGTCACGTGATAGAGAGGCACAGAATTGTTGTCTGTAAACTTGGTAACCTAAGGTCCAAGAGAGACAATTTGGAACTGGGCTGTGTTCCAGATCAAACACTGCAGACTGGGGTCCACTCTAAATAATGATATATGGGAGTAAACCAAAGCAACCAGAGGTAAGGTGTGGACTCTGCACAAGATGCAGAAAGGAAACAGCAGAATGAATCACTCTCCCTCCCCAAACCTACTAGATTTAAGTTATAGTAGGCCTCAGATGGGTCTTAGCTTTTGTAGCGATTTCAATTTTTCTTTGAAAATATCTTCATATATTCCTACAACCCCTGCTATTGTGCCACCTTGAACAAGTCACTATTCTCTAGGCTTGCTTCTACACCTGAATCTTAAGAAGATTAAGCCAGATGATCGCTCCATCTTGATGAGCTTGTTCACAGATCTTTCAAGGTCCCCTTGATTTATGAGAACCCAAAGTCTAAAACACGAGATGGAGACAAAAGGATCTCAAATGTATTGTCCTCTACCACTAGGCTTAGCCACCATACCAGGAAGAGAATTTAATAAACCGGGAATAAGCCATTCCAAACCCCTTAAAGTCCCAGCACCTCCAGCCTCAAAAGGTTATCATCTCACAGTACTTAACAAGTAAATATAAGCAAATTACCTCATAGCATCAGAATGTGGGGTGCTAAGTGCCAATTCACATAAAGTTTGGAGCAGAGGTCAAACTGCTTTCAAATTAAAAAAGAGAAAAAGAAAAAGAAGAAATAAAGGGCCTGTATTCCCTGTCTTTCCCAATCTCAGTGGCATCAGAAGAAAAGCAGAGTATCTGTAGAAAATTTACCAAAAAACAAAGTTATTACACACACACACACACACACACACACACACACACACATCCTAGGACTAAACTAAAAAAATCAAGAGTAAAGATGAAAAGAGTAAGTTTAAAAAACATACTAGTTCCCAGGTCAATAAAACTGTTATATAAGATACATCTGTAATAATATATCTAAAGAAAAACTGTGTCCACCAGGGAGGCTGATCAGTCATGAAAGCTAAGAAAATAAAGTCATAGACACACATATTGGCAAATACACAACTGGGTTCAGCAGAATGAACCTATCATTCATTCATTACCCAAAGTTTCACTGAGCACCTGCTACACACCAGGCACAATTCTAAGTCCTGGGAATATAATGAGCCTAACACTCTCAAGGATAGAGAGAGCCAACAAAATTCAAACATTCCAGTTATTTCCCATGACCTATCCATCCCTGCTGTGAGCCAAATGCATCAGGCTACTGTGGTCACTGTATCAGCCAGCATTCCTATAAGAACAACTTAGTTTGCAAGTTCAACAACTGAACCTGATTCTGGTTAGTCTAAGGGAAGGAAAAAAAAAAATTATTAAAAGAGAAGCTCATACTTCACCTGGAAAAGTGGAAAACCAGAAAACCAGAAATGGATGCCAAAAAAAATACCTAAACTCAGGCAGCAGAACTTGTCTGGTTAGGATACCTCTACTTCGACTGCCAAGCTCCACTATTCCTAACCTCTATAATATAGCCACTATACTACCACTATCACTGCTGCCTCAGTAACTCAATCTTCCTGTATACACTACAGTTTCTGCAGTCTCTGCTTCTTTGTATAACCATTTTTTCAGAGGCAAAGCACATGGTCAATGAATAAGATCAAGAGAAACTGGCAAACTGCAAAAGAGGTTGAAAATGAATATCAGACACTTTTAAGTGAAGAAATTCTTAAACATGGGAAAGAGTAACAAATGATCCTTTTAGTCACTTGGACATTATACATAAAACATTGTGAATTCATCAAACTAACACCCCTAATTCAGATTCTACATTCACCATAACCTTTATAATTAGGATTTGGTGCTCCATGGTGCCAAACCAAAGGTGGAAAATTTACTGGTCATACCAGTCATTCCAGTATATGTGACCTTTTTTTTCTTGATGCAAACTTAAAAATTGGCATTTGTGTATTATGTGTCAGAGAAAATGGCTAAGAGAATCTGCTCTAGAGATAAATATTTTCAGTAGCACTGACAAAATCTGATCCTTCACCAGGATACATATTAATACTCATGTTACACTTCTTATGAACCAGATACTATTTTAAGCACTTTATATGAATTAACTAATTTTTCACAACAATCTTATAAATTAGGTACCTCACTTAACACAAGAGGAAATGGAGACACAAAGGAGTTAACATAAACTTGCATAATAACATGCAATTAATAAAATGAGGAGTACAGAATTTGAATAGTGTGATTCCATACTTAAACTTTTATGAACTTGCAAAAGTAAATCCTCACCTAATGAGGTTAGTTAGGTGACAGTTTTGTTCTCTGCAATGTTTCTGGTGGGCTACAGATACGCAGGAAGACATAGTCCTGTATCTTCCATCTAAGATTAAATTTTGAATTAGGTGTAAACACAAAAGTTTATTGGAAAAGGGATGGCTGTTCACACAGGACAAAAAAGATGAAGCAGCTAAGTGAGGCTCTACTTGGATACATACTAACTGCAGACACTGAAAGTGCTAACTATACAAGGAATGTCTTTACTGGATTTAGTGCTCAATTCTTGTTATGCTACAACCTTTTCTTTATATTCAGGGATTATGCCTACATTCAGAAAGAATTTACAAACAATATATAATAAAACAATTGTCTCCAAAGTAGTAAGCACAAGACTTTCTAATGGAAGTATGAAAAAAAATTTAACTCTTATTTTAAAAATTTAACTCTTATTTTATACTTGTTTTTAATCATAAAATATAGGAATTAGGCTTTACCAATATTAACTGTACAAACCAAAAATGATGGCCCCTCTGAGTCTGCATGTCAGATGCTTCCATACCATTTACCATACATGAAGTGTCCTGAGAATAGAGCAGTAGCTCCACAGTGTTTGAGGGAGAACATTAGTATCCGCAGTCGTTCATTTGCTTTCAGGGTACTATGACATACTGCAGTTAATACATGATTAAATGAACTTAGGAAATCTGGTTTTAATTTTTCTACAACCAAATCTCACCACATAGATAACTGATCTTCAAATAGTCTTGCAAATAATTAAATAAAAATAAATAATCCCTAATTACATTGTGAAGGACAGAATTGGACCAAGTGTTGGTGGCGAACTTAATGCCTACAAACGTACACTTTAAACCTATACACTGCTATAATACAATGTTACTTGAATAAAATTTTTAAAAAAGACAAATAAATAAATAATCCCAATGGATTGAAGACATTAAAATGAATAATATATTGACAGAGCTAATCCTTCTATCCCTAGCATAAGCTCTCTAACAATTTGCTTCAAACAATAGGTTGGTAAAAAGAAAATTCAAATATATCAAAAGACAACTAAAAATATGGACTTACATTTATTATTTTCAATAAACTGCATCCTTAGTATATACAACCTTAATTTGAAATATTAAATCAGGGGTCAGTAAATATTTTCTGTAAAGAGCCTGAGAGTAAATATTTTAGACTCACAGGCCATACATTCTCTATTGTAACTAAAAAACTTTGTTATTACAGTGTAAAAGTAACCATAGATATATGTAAACAAATAAATGAGGTTATGTTCCAATAAAACTTTATTTATAGAAGCAGACATAGTTTGCTGAACTACGTATTAAATAATGATGAAATAAAGATCTCGTGATTAAAAACATATCTAAAAAATTTAAAAGATAAACTTCTATAAATTTTCTGTGATGTTTAAAATCTGGAGATACTCAACCCAGTTAAGAAATCTCTTTGATGGCTTACAGCTTAATAGTGAAAAACAAAAGGCACTTGTCATTGGTAAAACACTATTTCCCTCTGCTGCAGTAAAATGGTGTTAAATAGTACATGAAAAGCAATATTCTAAACTGCATTTATTTGCCAGAAAATATTGTTTGAACTATATACTTAATATTAAGATTTTTAAAATAAATATGACAAATTATGGAGCCTAGGAGACTCGCTACACAGTAGGACCTCAGTTTTCTTTCACATGTCCATTAAAGGAGTTTGCTATATTCTATTTAATATCAAAACACAAAAGGAACTATTTTTAAGGGCAACTAAAGGGAAAAATATAGAAAAGAAAAAATATTTTCTATGGAATAACTTTTTATTAAGATTATACTTTAAAAATAATAATAAATGAAGTATTTTTTTTTGAAATTTACTTAAGTATAAAGCAGCTACTTTAATTGAATTTTAAAAGGATTTGGGTGAGACTAAAGAAAGCACTACATATGAAAAATTCTTTGCTATAAGAGCAAAGAAGTTGAAGATGGAACTGCTAAGTGCTAAAAGACTGCACTGACAAAGTTTATTTTATAAAAATAAGACCTTTCAAAGTGGTAGTACTGTTTATTATAGCATCAAAAATATATCACTTATCCAGTTAGAAAAAAATAAATGGAATGTACATAAGACTACTACAAGGAAACCTACAGACTATTACAAAAAATAATTTTAAAGATATAAATAAATGGAACGATAGAGTGTGTTCATAAATTGGAAGACTACATAGTGATGGCAGTTCTCTCAAAGTAATCTATAGATTCAATGCAAATCCAGTCCAAATTCCAACTTTTTTTTCTTAGTAGAAAATGAAGACATGAATCTAAAATTCAGATAGTAATACAAAGGACCAAGAAAAACCAAGGTAGTTCTAAAGAACAATAAGTTGGTGGTTTAATACTGCCAAATATCAAAACCTATTACAGTAGTAACTAAGTATGTTGTTGGTGCAGATACAAAATGTGACCAATGAAATAGAACTAAGAATCCAGAAACAGATTCACATATAATAGTCAGCTGACTTTTAACAAAGATGACACTATTGTACAAAGGAGAAAAAAAAATTCCAAAGGAGAAAAAATGATACTTTCAATAAATAATATCAACTAAATATTCATACAAGATAAAATATACCTTGACTCACTATCTCACATCATATGCCAAAAAAAATCTGTTTAAGAAAGCCTGAAGAACCAGTGTGAAAGGTGAAACAATAAAGTTTTAAATAAGAAAATAGAATAATTCAGTGGTTTAAAACAATTTTGTGCAACCAGTACTATACCTAATTCCAAAACATATTCCTTATTCCAGAAAGAAACATTGTTACCCATTAAATGGTCACTTCCCATTTTCTAGGCCCTGGCAACCATTCTTCTGCCTTCTGTCTCTGTAAATTTGCCTCTTCTGGCCATTTCATATAAATGTCTGGCTTCTTTTACTTAATATAATGTTAATATATTCACCTTATTACTTTCTAATGCTACCTTTGGAAGTAGAATTATCCCACAGACCTATGAAGTGGTCTTTCTCCTACCCTCAAATGTCTAATTGCAGTGGATATGCTTAGGAGTTGCAGTAGAACCCTCGTCAGGGTCTTGACCTAATAATTAGAGTTACAGTGGGGAAAGCCAAGTGGAAGCCTCTTGCTGCTTGCTCCACTGGCCAAGATAGTGAACCCAAGTGAATATAACAGTCAGTCAGAGATGGTGAAATTAGGTATCTTAAGAATACGGGGGTAGTGATTCCTATTATATCTACATTGAATTCATTAATCTGCTCACATTGCAAAACTTGATGAATTCTTGAGAATGTAAACTTCAACAAGTTTAACTTAGTAGCCCTAATTATGGCTGCTGTGATGGATATGATCTTTGCCGAAGCAGGTTGACATGGTATGTGGCTACTGAATACATAATTTTCTATCTCAATCAGAAAAAAGGATCAAAAACAGATTGCTTTCATGTGGAACAGGTATCAGGGCTATGAAAATTCTTCTACTCTTTGCCACAATATAGTCAGAAGAGACCAGAACCATCTGGCCATTTCATATTTCCTCACTTCGATCTATCATGCTGACTATATCATGCTAATCAGAAAGCATGAGCAACAGGAGGTTAGCACATAGAGACCTTGGTAAGATACATGTGCTCCACAGTGGGTATTGTCACCTTTGCCTAGGTAAATGTGTTTGGTTTTAAAATATATTCACAAATTCTTTGATACCCTTCTCATCAAGAGGTGGAGTTTCTAATTCCCCTCTCCTTGACTAAGCTGGACCCTAGTAACTTAATTCTAATAAATCAGAAGAATATGAAAGTGTTGTTATGACTTCAGAAATGAGGTCATAAAAGGTATGTACTCTCTTGCCTCTTGGACCACTCACTTAGGGGGTAGGCTACCTTTATCTTGTGAGGACACCCAAGCAGACAATGGAAAAGTCCATATGGAGAACTGAGGCTTCCTGACAATAGCCAATACTGACTTGTTGGGAATGTGAGTGAGCCATCTTGGAAGCAAATCCTCTAGCCCTAGTGAAGTGTTTTGTGACAGCAGTCCTTCACAAATCTTCAAAGAGCTCTGTGCCAGAAACACTCAGTAAAGTCACCCTCTTAAACCCTGGCCCTCAGAAACTAAGAAATTATAAATGTCTATCATTTTAAGCAACTTAATTTTGGGACAATTTGTTATGCTATTATTGATAAAAATAGTCTCACAAGCTGTTTATGAGAGTTACAACTGTTGACATCTTTTCAAAATCTAGTATTCCCCTATCTTTTTCATTTTAGTCATTGTAGTGAGTGTTTAGAGTTATAACACTGTGGTTTTATTTTGTTTCCTCAATAACTATATGTAGATATCCCGGATTTATTATTTTTTTAATTTATTTTATTGTAGTAATTATTTAACACATTAAAATAATTTCCTATGTATAGGTTCCCCATTTCTTAGACAAATTTCAAAACACCACGCCCTCCACCAAATCAAGTATTCTTCCCCACTGTCCAGTGAGCTCCATCACCATTTGTCCCCTCCTGCCCTATTCCCTTTTGGTAACCACAGTTCTGTTGTAAATCTTTCAGGATTAGTTATGTTTCACCTGTTCCTTTGTTTTGTCTGTTCACGTTCCACCTATGAATGAGGTCATCTGGTATCTATCTTTCTTCTTTTGACTTGTTTCACTTAGCATAATCACCTCTAGTTCCATCCACGTTGATTCAAATGACAGGGCTTCATCTTTTCTAAGGGCTGTATAGTATTTCATTGCATGTATGTACCACATCTTCTTGATCCATTCATCTGATGTTGGATACTTAGGCAATTTCCAGTTCGTAGCTATTGTGAACAGGGCTGCAGTAAACATTGGAATACATACATCTCTTCGGATGGGTGCTTTTGTATCTTTTGGGTAGATGCCCAGAAGCGGACAGGATCATTTGGGATTTCCATCTTCAGTTTTTTGAGAAATCTCCAAACTGTTTCCATAGGGGTTGCACCAATTTGCACTCTCACCAACAGTGCAAAAGTGTTCCCTTTTCTCCACATCCTCACCAGCATTTGTTGTTTCCAGACTTTTGGATAATAGTCAGTCTTTCAGGTGTAAGGTGATAATGTCACTGTTGTTTTAATTTGCGTTTCTCTGATAGCCAGTGAGCAGGAAAATAATTTTGGGTGCCTATTGGCCATCTGCATATTCTCTTCAGAAAAGTGTCCCTCCAATTTCTCCTCCCATTTTTTGATTAGATTGTCTGTTCTTCTGTTGTTGAGTTTTATGAATTCTTTGTATATTTTAGATATTAAGCCTTTGTCGGAAATATTAAATGCACATATCTTCTCGCAGTTAGTAGGTTTCCTTTTGGTTTTGGTGATGTTTTCTTTTGTTGTGAAGAAGCTCCTTAGTTTGAAGCAGTCTCAGTTGTTTATTTTTCTTTTTATTTCTTTTGATGGTGGAGTTGAGTTCCCAAAGGCTTCTCTACAACTGATGACATGGAAAGTCTTTCCTATGTTGTCTTCTAAGAGCTTTAAGGTTTTTGGTCTTATGTCCAAGTCTCTAAATCATTTTGAATTAATTTTTGTAAATGGTGTTAGAGAGTGGTCCAGCTTCATTCTTTTGCAAATGGCTGTTGGCTTTCCCAACACCATTTGTTGACGAGACTTTCCTTTTTCCATCAAATGTGTTTGGCTCCTTTGTCCCAGATTAACTGACTGTACATGAGTGGGTCAGTTCCTGATGATTCAGATCTATTCCACTGATCTGTGCCTCTGTTATTATTCCAGTACCATACCGTTTTGATCACTATTGCTTTGTAATATAGTTCAAAGTCTGGAACTGTAATTCCTCCAGATTTGTTATTTTTTCTAATGATTGCTTTGACTATTCAGGGTCTTTTGTTGTTCCACACAAATTTTAAGATTTTATTTTGTTCTATTTCCTGGAAATAAGCCCATGAGATTTTAATGGGGATTGCATTAAGCCTATATATTGCTTTGGGTAAGATGGTTATTTTAATGATACTGAGTCTTCCCATACATGAGCAGAGGATGTCTTTCCATTTCTTCATGTCCTCCTCTATTTCTTTTAAGGACTTGTGGTTTTGTTGTATAGATGTTTTACTTCCTTTGTTAGGTATATGCCCAGATATTTCATTCGTTTAACTTCTATTTTAAATGGTGTGATTTTCATGATTTTGTTTTCTTCTAGCGTGTTGTTTGCATATAAAAATGCAACAGATTTTTGTGCATTGATTTTATAGCCTGCCAATTTACTGTAGTCATTGACAAGTTCTAGAAGTAAGTTTTTTGATAGAGTTTTGGTGATTTTCAATATATATAATCATGTTACCTGTAAATAATGAGAGTTTTACTTCCTCCTTTCCAATTTCGGATTCCTTTTATTTCCTTTTCTTGCCTAACTGCTCTGGCTAAGACTTCCAGTACAATATGAAATAACAGCAGTAAGAGTGGACAACCTTGCCTTGTTCCTGACATAAGAGGAAATGCTTTCAATTTTTCGCCATTGACTACGATGTTGGCTACGGGTTTTTCATATATGGACTTTATTATGTTGTGGTATGAACCTTCTATTCCCATTTTATGGAGGGTTTTTATCATAAATGGGTGTTGGATCTTATCAAAAGCTCTGCATCTATTGATATGATGGTGTGGTTTTTACTTTGCTATTGTTGATATGGTGTATGACATTAATAGATCTACATATGTTGAACCATCCTTACATCCCTGGGATGAGTCCCACTTGGTCATGATGGATGATCTTTTTGATGCATTGCCGAATTCTGTTTGCTAACATTTTGTTGAGAATTTTTGCATCTATTTTCATTAAAATATTGGTCTGTATTTTCCTTTCTTGATGACATCTCTGTCAGCTTTTGGTATCAGTGTAATATTAGCCTCATAGAAAGTATTTAGGAGAGTTTCGTGTTCCTCGATATTTTGGAAGAGCTTGAGAAGAATAGGTGTTAATTCTTCTCTGAAGGTTTGGTAGAACTCATTGGAGAAACCATCTGGTCCTGGGCTTTTAATATTGGGGAGGCTCTTGATTACTTCTTTAATTTCTTTGCTTGTGATTTTTCTGTTCAGGTTTTCCAGTTCTTCTGTGTTCAATCTTGGTAGACGGAACTTTTCTAGAAATCCGTCCATGTCCTCAAGGTTGTCCATTTTGGTGGTATAAAGCTGTTCATAGTAGTCCCTTATGATGTTTTGAATTTCTGTGGTATCTGTTACAACTTCTCTCCCTTCACTTATGATTCTAGTTATGAGAGTTTTCTCCCTTTTTTCTTTGAGAGTATAGCCAATAGTTTGTTGATTTCATTAATTTTTTTTCAAGAACCAACTTTTGATTTCATTAATCATCTGGAATGTCTTTGTGTTTTCTATTTCATTTATGTCTGTTCGAATTTTTATTATTTCCTTTCTTCTGCTAATTTTGGGCTTTAATTGTTCTTCTTTCTCTAGTTGTTTTAAATGTAGAGTTAAGTTGTTTGTTTGTGATTTTTCTTGTTTCTTGAGATAGGCCTGGACTGTGAAAAACTTTCCCCTTGGTACTGCTTTTGCTGCATCCCATAGATTCTGGTAGCCCCTGTCTCCATTCTCATTTGTCTCTAAGTACTTTTTAAGTTCCTCTTTGATCTCTTTTATCAAAGAGTCCTTCAGGAGCATATTGTTGAGTTTCCTATTGGTTTGGGGTCTTCCAGATTTCTTTTTGTACTTGATTTCCAGTTTTAGGTCATTGTGGTCAGAGAAGATGACTGGTATGACTTCAATCACTGTAAATGTGTTTAGAGATGTTTTGTGTCCCCACATATGATCTATCCTTGAGAATGTTTCATGCACGCTTGAGAAGAAAGTGAAACAGGTAGTTGCTGGGTGAAGTGATTAGTATATGTCTATTAGATATATCTGTTCCAGATGGTCATTTAAAGTGGCTGTTTCCCTATTAACATTCTGTCTGGTTGATCTATCCATTGTTGTAAGTGGGATGTTGAAGTCCACCACTGTTATTGTGTTGCTGTCAATGTCTCTCTTCAGGTCTAATAATACTTGCTTGATATATTTTGATGCGCCTTCACTTAGTGCCTATATGTTAATAAGCATTATGTCTTCCATATTAGGTAATGTTCCTGCTGTTCCTGCTCTTTTGTGGTTGCCATTTGACTGTACGAGTGTCTTCCAGTCATTGACTTTGAGCCTTTGTTTATCTTTTGGAAGAAAGTGGGTTTCCTGAATGCAACGAAAGTTTGGGTTATGCTTTTTAATCCATTCAGTCGCTCTGTGTCATTTGGTGAGTTCAGTTCATTAATGTTTAGGGTGATTATTGATACACAGCTGCTTGGTGTCATTTTATAATTTGTCTTTTGTATGTGCCCCACATGATGACTTTGTTCTCTTTTTTTAGGACAGATGGGTACAGTTATGTTTTGATTGATTTCACCTTTTGTTTTCTTCTTCGTTTTCCTCCTGGGGACGTATTTTGAAGTTACCCTGAAGTTAGCGTTGACAGTTCTATGTTTACTGTCTAATTTTATTTGAAAGCATATTAGTTTTCCACTCATTCTAACTACCCATGTTCTTGTTCTCTTTTCTTCCTCCCCACTTGTAATACTTGCTGTCATATTGTTTTTCTGTGTTATTTCTTTATGCTTTAGGATCATCCTTTAATACTATTTGTGGAGCTGGTTTTGTGGTGATAAATTCATTTAACTTTTGCTTGTCAGAAAAGATTTTAATCATTCCTTCAGTTCTGAATGATAATCTTGCCAGATATAGTATCCTAGGTTGAAAATCCTTTTCTTTAACACTTTGATTATGCCATTCCCTTCTGGCCTGCAGAGTTTCATTTGAGAAGTTTACTAATAATCTTATAGGGGCCACTCTATAAGAAACATTTTTCTCTGGCTGCTTTTAATAGTCTTTCTTTATCTTGTATTTTTGACATTTTTATGGCGATGTGTCTAGGTGTATTTCTGTTTGGGTTTCTTTTATTAGGAACTCTTTGAGCTTTCTGGATCTGGAGGTTTGCTTCATTCTTCAAATTGGGGAAATTCTCATCTATTATTTCTTCAAATATGGTTTCTGCCCCCTTTTCTCTCTTTTCCTCTGGGATCCCTATGATGCAAATGTTGTTCCTTTTGATATTATCCCAGAGATCCTGAATGCTGTATTTGATCCTTAGAATTTTTTTTTTTTTTATCTCTTTTCTGGTTTGTTTCATTGAGTTCCTCTTTCCTATCTTCCAGATCACTGATTCTATTGGAAGCTTCATCCATCTTATTGCTGAGCCCCTCTATTCAGTTCTTTAATTCAGTCATCATGTCTCTTACCTGTAGAATGTCTTGTTTTAATTCTTCTCTTTGCTTCCTGACATTCTTGTTTACTGTCTCTACTGATTACTGGATTCCAATGAGTGTGTAAATCGCTGTTACCCTAAATCCCTCCAGGTAATTTACATACATCTGTTTCTTCAGATTTTCCCCTGGGTTTCTGATTGGATCCATCATTCCACGTATAGTCCTCTGTATCTTTGTTCTATTCAGCATTCTGCTCGTATTTCTGAGTGTTCGGTTTCCCTGGCATTGCGTAGGTTTGACTTGTCCAGGACTGGCAATCAGGCTGCAGTTTCTCCTGTACCCACAAGGTGGTGCTAGCAGGTGGTACTGAGGCTTGGAACTGCTTTCTCACTGTAATCCAGGGGGTGGTGCATCCAATGGGCAGAATTTCTGGTGGTTGGATATGCAGTGGGCAGGATTTCCGGTGGTTGGATATGCAGTGGGCGGGAGTTCCGCTAAGTGGACCCCAGGCTCTGGAGTGAAATGGTTGTGGGAGGGGTTTGAGTTTCGCATTTCTTTGGCTGATTTCCGGTTATGGCTGCACCCAGTGAAATTTCACCGCATGGGCACCAGATCAGTTCCGGTGCGCTGGCTCTCCTTTCACCCTGTCCCAAGTCAGCCCTCTGCATCTCAGCCCCACTGGCCTGCCTCTTGCTGCCCCTGCAGCTGGTCTCAAAATCCCTAGCCTCCACCCCACCATGTGTCCGGAGACTAACAAGCTCCGTTCCAAATCCAAATCCGCAGCTTAGCTGAGAACTGCACTGGGTGCCCTCACCCACTGTTAATCTTCAGCTGTTCTGTCTCCAACTTAAGTGCTGGTCATTTCTTGGTGTTTGTCTCAGGAAAACAGGTGATTTTTTTGTTGTTTTTCAGTGTCTGTGGAGAGTGACCCAAAAGTGAGTCACTATCTAGAAGTCAATTTCTTTGGATTTATTAGTTTTTGAAGTGTTTAAGTTTTTGTCTATATTTCTTTTAGGTTGCTTGTCATTTTCATTCTGTTTTGTAGGAAATTTTTATGTATTCCAGATAGAAATCCTTTGCTTATATATGTATTGTGAATATTTTTCCTAAATTTATCAGCTTTTCCCTTCATATTTAGCCTTTTTTTGTGTCAAGTTCAAGAAACTTTGCCTAATCTATGCTTATGAAGTTACTTTAGTAAGTCTAATTTTAGTTTGTTAGTTTATGTGAATTTTTTTATATATATATATAATATATATATATATATATATATTATATATATATAAAACCGCGGCATGTCCTGGTGGGTCAATTGCCTCAGAAGGACACTACAGACTACATACTCCTGAGTTGGAGTCCTGGGCCCAGCAGGAAATAATCAGTGTGAGCAGCTAAATGAAAAGTAAAATAAAGTACTTCTTCCTGCCTGAAACTTTCCTTAAAAAAAATCCAATGGTTATTGGTTATATGATGAGTTGGTTGGTGTCTGGTGTGTGAAAGCAACTATCACCCTCACACAATTTACAATGCAGAATCTATCTCACAACTCTATACATTCTAGCATATTGAGTCCTTGCAAAACATGTACGTTACAAATATATTTCATCATTCACATTAACCAATACATTGTAAAGCAACCTTCCTGTTCTCTCTGAGCCCCTATTTAAATTTGAAAGACTCACAGCTTCTGGGTTTAAAAAAAAAAAGGCACATTGTATCAGGCCTAATTTAGGTCCTTGGCATCTTAAACTCTAGGCAATAGCTGGCTAGCTCCTCGACTTAGCTCACAAGTAACTGGACTTCCTAACTGGAAAGAAAATAGTCTCTTCTATAAAAGGCCAGTAAAATGGGGGGGGAAAGATTCAGGGACTATCATAACTCAAGCAAATATTATGAGATAAACTGCAGTTTTCAAATTATGTTCTATGGACTCCTTCTCTCCTCCACTTCCCACCCAACATCCTTGGTGATATCTGCTTCTTTAAGCAAAGAAGCTATACCTTTGCTCAGTTTTAAATTATATATATTTATATGTGTGTGTATGTGTACACACATACACCTACCTATATATGTATTTATAATTCTATAAGTACATAGATATTACATAAACTTAGATATATATTACAGACGATATATAATTTTAGGGTGGGCACATGACCCAAGCCAAAATTAAACCCATTACTGGTACCATGAAGAAAAGTATTTCTTTCAACAGTGGTTACTTAGCTGGTAGAATACACACCCAAAGCTGATATTTATCTGTCACCATATGGGTGGAGCCTACCTAAGAACGCTACCAAAATGAAGAAAAGAAGTGTCAAGGAGAGAAAGATTAGGTCCACACATAACTCAAGTCCCTAAATCTTACTATGTGTCTAAAGGTAAATCTACCTCTAGACTTTATAGTTACTATAATCAATAAGTCCCTCTCTTGCTTAAGTCAGTGTGAGTTATAGCCCTGACACTTTTGTAAAAGAGTCATAACAAATGTAAAATTATTGGGGAAAAATAACCCATTTGGTCGATAAATCTCAAGCCTTTACTCTAATTCATAGGCAGAGAGAATCTTTTTTTAAAAAAAACTCCCAGAAGACACTGTCTTCTTTCCAATTACATTCATAAATGTGCACAGTATTTTAAAGTTTCATTTTCCAATTGATAATCTATCCTGAAATTATCTCATCTTTTCAAAAATAAAACAACCTATAAAATCAGTATCCATACTGAGTATGCAAAAATTAACTCGGAATGGATCAACAAACTAAATATGGCCTAAAACCATAAATGCATAGAAGAAAACACAGGGGTAATCTTCATTATCTTGGATTTGCCAATTGATTCTCAGATATGACACTAAAAACATGAGCATTTTTATGTTTCATATTTTACCACAATCTCTTAAAAAATAATATATTGACACTTGTAACAATGTGCATAAACTTTCAAAATACTATTGTAAATTAAAGAAACTAGACATAAATGGTCATATGTTATAGCTTCCACTTGTATGAAAGCAGATTGAAGGCTGTCAGGGGGAAGGGGAAATGGAGAGAGACTGCTTTAATAGGTCAGGCATTTTACTCTGAAGTGACAGGAATGCTATGGAACTAGGTAAAGGTGGGGGTTGCACAAAATTGTGAATATAATAAATGCTACTGAGTTTTTCAATTTAAAATGGTTGGTTTTATGTGACTAGTTACACAAAAAAGTTTTGAAGTACATGAGAGAATTCAGGGAATCATCTGGGAGCAAGAATTAGGACTAAAAACCAAGACAAGGCACGACATGGTGAGAAACGCAGTGAACAGCTGACTAAGAGCACTCCAGGGACAGCAGCAAGAAGCAACTGTAGCACTACAGCAACCCCATGCCTCCCAGTTTAGGTGAGTTTACAGGTAAAGCGTGAGTGAGTATATAGGTAAAGCCACTGTAATTAAGGGATCCTCTTTTTGAATAGACAAAGCCAAAGAGAAGTTTATTTCTCTTTCATATGATAGCTAAGAGGTAAGCAATCCAAGGCTGAGAGTGGAACTTGCCATCCTCACTCAACATGATGCTGCCATCTCTGGGACCAGAATTAGTGCTGTAGCTCTCACCATCTCTCATCTAGTAAGACAGAAAAAAGCAAGATAAACTGGTTCATTTTTTTAAACACATGAGCCAGAAAGGGTAGTCACACTTTGATCCCACTGGTTAGAACCTAAGCCTAACTAAATGTGGCCACATTTGGTTATAAAGCAGGCTGGGTAGCAATGTGCTCTTCTAAAACTCAGGTGCTCTACCATTTAAAAACAAATAGATAGATAGATAAATACTTCTCAGCTATCAAAAAGATGAAACCCTGTCATTTGCAACAACATCGATAGACTTAAAGGGAATTATGCTTAATGAGATAACCCAGAAAGAAAAAGACATTGTATGATTTCATTCATACATAGTATAAAGAAAAACCACACAAATTAACTAAATCAAACAAAAACAGACATCATAATCTACAAAATCAAATTAGTAGTTACAAGAAGGAAAGGGGGAGGATGGGTAAAGTGAGTAAAAAGGATCAATTATATAATGAAAAAGAACAGGACTGGTGGTAGTAATCAATACCTATGTATTGCATAGGTATTGATTTACAATGATAGAAACCTAAAATCCATATAATGTTATGATGCAATGTTGCTTCTATAAAATTTTTAAAAAAGAATTAGTACTGGCAAAGACAAATAACCACGTCTACTATACTCACTTCAAATGTCCTTTTTTCTTTTATTGTTTGTTTTATTAAACAGAGAGCTTACCCCCCAGTCCAGTTACCCTGAGGTTTGCAGTCATTGTTCAGTGGGATCTCCCAACTAAGGTGGAAAGAAAAGGAAAAAAGTACAAGACAGTTATGACTTGATAACCCCTACCAACCTCACTATACTGACCAACATGAACATAGCCTATTACTTGTGTTTTGTGACTGGGTATTTGCAATGTAGAAATAAAAGTTGCTCTAAAAAAATAGTGAGAGTTGTTTCTGTGTAATACAGAGCCAATACAGAAAAAAAGATACAAAACAGGGCACATCTTTAAAAAAAAAAAAAAAAAACTCCCCATCTGTGTGTGGCAATCAAACACACACAGAGCAATCATAATGTAGTAAGACAGTTAACAAAGAGATATAGAAACTACATTATAGAAGAATAACAGTGGAATAGAAACCAGAGAAGGCTTCAAAGAAAGTTGTGACACTGAGGTAAGTACTGAAAGATGAGGAACTTAACAGACAGGAAAGGTAGGAAGACATCCAAGCAAAATAGCATGAATAAAAATATAGAGAGATGTTTGCTGAAAAGATAACATACAAAAAAAGTCAGATGTGGAATGTCATGAAACCGAGATTCAATTAAAAGCTTAGTTTTGCAAAACAATAGTGAGATATCACCTTACATCTGTGAGATTAGTTATTTTTCAAAAGTCTAGGGAAAAAATGTTGACAAGGATGCAGAGAAAAGGGAACACTTACATTATTGGCGGAAGTGTAAATTGATGCAACCACTATGGAAAGTAGCATGGAGGTCCCTCAAAAAATTGAGAATGGAAATCCCATAAAATTCCATCAGCCCACTTCTGGGTATTTACCAAAAAAAAACCCCATAAAAACATTAATTTGCAGATATATACACCCCCATGTTTATTGTAGCATTATTTACAATAGCCAAGAATTGGAAACTACCTACCTGCCCATCATCAGATGAATGAGTAAAGAAAATGTGGTATATATAAATGATGGAATACTACAGAGCCCTAACAGATGAAATTCTGACATTTGGGACAACATGGATAGAACTAGAGGGGACTATGCTAAGTGAAATAAGTCAGAAGGAAAAAGGGAAAAAGAAAAGTACCAGATAATCTCACTCACATGTGGAATATAAAGAAACAACGCAAAGAAACAGTCTTGAAAAAAAAAAAAACGCATGGACATTAACAACAGAAAAAAACAAACAAAAACTTAGATTTTATCATCTATGGGGAATGGGAAAACAACAGAGACTTCTAAGAGGGAAGGGCATGATTAGATTGACTTGTTAGAAAGATGACTAACATTAAAGTAGCAGGCTACAAAATTAATGTACAATAACTCATTTGTCTATGTAAACAATAGAAGAAAACAAAAATCAAGAAAACCATTTATAATAGAAACATATAGAATTAAGTATCTTGAAGTATACCTAAGGAGGTAAAAGACCTGTACTATGAAAACCGTAAGACTTTGTTAAAAGAAATGAAGAAGATACAAAGAAATGGAAACATATTCCATACTCATGGTTAGGAAGAATTAAGAGTGTTAAAATGGTCATCCAGCCTAAAGCAATATACAGGTTAATGCAATCCACATCAAAATCCCTCTGTAATTTTTCAAGGACATAGAACAAAAAAATGTTTAAATTTGTACAGATCCCAAATATCCAAAGCAATCATGTGGGGAAAAAGAACAAAAGTGGAGCTATCACACTCCCAGATCTTAAGCTATATTACAAAACAATAGTGATCAAAACTGTATGGTACTGGACTGAAAACAAAGACAAAGATGAATGGAATAGAACTGAATCACCAGAAATAGACTCACACATTTATGGTCAGTTAATATACAACAAAGGAGTCAAGAGTATATGAAGAAAAACCTTTTCAACAAATGGTGTTGGAAAACTGGACAATCACATGCAAAAGAATGATTCTAGACCACTCTCTAACACCATTCTCATAAAAATTAATTCAAAATGGATTAGAGACTTGGATGTAAAAATGGAAACCACAAAATACTTAGAGAAAACATAGGCAATATGTTCTACAATACTGGCCTTAGAGATGTTTTGGAGGACTCAACTTCAGGGGCAAGGAAAACAAAAACAAAAATAAATATGACTACATCAAACTAAAAAGATTCCGCATAGCAAAAGAAACTATCATTAAAACAAAAAGACATCCTACTGACTGGGAGATGGTTTTTACACATCATCCATCTGACAAGAACTTAATATCCAAAATATATAAAGAACTCACAAGACTCAACAATAGAAAAACAAACAACCCAATCAAAACAAAAGAATTAAATAGACATTTCTCCAGAGTAGACCTACAGATGGCCAATAGGCACATGAAAAGATGTTCTTCCTCCTTGCTATTAGGGAAATGCAAATCAAAACAAAATTATCACCTTACACCTGTAGGACTT
>RJWH01003153.1:0-77472 GCA_004363575.1 Solenodon paradoxus | reverse complement strand
AACTGAGGTTACAGAGGGGAATGTGGTGAAGGGCAGAAATAAATGGAGGGGGGTGGTTCGTCCAATGGAAAGCAGTGAAGAACTTTTGGCAATTTGATGGTGGTGAGTGGTACAGAACCCCAGGCCAAAGAATGAGGCCACAGGATGAGTTTCTTAATTTTGTCTTTAAGACTTCTTTTATTGAGGTAAAATTCACATAACATAAAAGTAACCATTTTAAAAGTGAAAATATCAATGGCATTTAGTACTTTCACAAAGCTATGCACAGATCTTGGTTTCTGATAAGGTCTAGGAAAGTCTTTGATTTCACTGGGACCAGGCTCCATCCACTCCTCAGGCATCTCAAGTTAGATGGCTGACTTGTTTTCAGCAAACATCTACCTAGAGTTCCTAGTCCCTCATACTCTTTTCTAGCCTTTCCCGACGTTGGCAGCCCTGGGATTACAAGGCATGGTGACCAGAAGCAAGTTTGATGATGTCTACCTCTTATTTTAAATTGTTCAATTCTGTATTGCCCAAACAATAAAATCTCACATCCTCCACATGACATGCAATGCTGTTTCCCTGGTCTCATTTACTAAACTTGTTGCCCTAAAATTCGTCTTACTATGTTTCCTTGCTACTTGTGACAGTTCAAACACGCTATTTTCTCCTGCCCTTGGAGCAGTGTGTGCCCCCACCCATTTTCCTGGGCTTATCTTCTACACTGGAGAGTGTTAGTCTAGTTCCACTATTTCCTGGGGACAACTGATCTACAGTTCATTTGACCCCAGGGACCACTCTTATCCACACTTCACCAGTCTCTAGTCTCTGGATCTCTCACCCTGCCCACAGTCACTAAAGCCACTGGCTAATCAGAGAGAACTCAGTGCAAGGCCTGACCAAGACCTTTCTCCTTCATTCTAAAGATTAAATCAAGTTGCCTCCAGGCTAGGACCAGATCCACAGCTCTATCTTTGTCCCTCCAGGCCATCTATCCCTACTGACTTCCAAGGCCCTCTTTTAAAGTCTCAACATTAAGCTCTTGTAGGGAAAAAATAGCATGATGGAATAGTAAAAGAATACTTTGTACTCTCACAGATCTGGGCTGAAACTTTGGCTGCACCACTATGTTTCTTAACTTATGTTTCAACATCTGGAAATGATGACAGTATTTACTTCTAAGAGTTGTGGTAAGCATTACAACTGCATTTAAACATATCTAGAAAAATGCCTGGCATGCAAAGGTTACTCAATATATAGCATTATCATTAATTATTAATAATATCAAGGTCTTTGTCTACCCCAGTTTTTCTAGTGACTGCAGACTTCAGCACAGTATCATAATTTAGGGCTCCCACAATAATATGGAGTATGCAGAGAGGCATGGCACCTTCACTAGCTATGTTTCTCTAGCTCTCTTCCATCAATCTATACCAGTTCAGGTCCCCACTCCAATTCCCTAACTTTAAAAAAACAAAAGCTTTGAACCCAATTCCCTGGTTCCCTTTTTCCTTCCTTCACTTACCACTGTATTTGTCAAAAGAGAAATTTTATGCTGGCTGCTTCTACATTCTCACCTCATCCTCACTCTCTGGGCAACAACAGCATAGCTTCTGTGCCTACCCTACTGAAATTGCCCTCACCAAGAACACCAATGACACAGCATTTTGAGGGTCACCCTACCTGCTCTCTGCTGCAATCGAAGTTATCTTGCTTTAGAAACTCTTCCCATTTCTGGCTGTCCAGACAGCATTTTCTCCTACTTCTGATAGCGCCTCCTCAGATTTCTTCCTTCCCTAACTTCTCTGTCTATACATATCAGAGTTCCTCTATTGTATCTGCAACTCCAATCCTTTCCTGATTTTATAGATTTTACTTATCTATTTCCATGGTTCTATTACTTTTCTATTTCCATGGTTTTCACTCTCAGTTAAAAGTCACCATTGCCTTGACACACCCATGGCTAAGGTAGCTAAGGCAGATAAGGTGCAGCCCATGTAAAGTCTACAGACTTACTTATTATGTGCCTATCTTTCTCAGGCACTCCAAACTCCTATCTTCTTCCCCAAGTACCAGATATTTTATCCTGGATGTCATTCATGGCATTAAATTCCCCAAACCAGCCACCCAGCTTGTATTCCAGGTGTTAATAGCACCAAAGTAGTACCCAGTTACCTAACACCTTCTCCCTCAGCATTCATTCATACAATTTAAAACAACCCCCAAAGCATTGCCCTTGCTCCAACCTCATCAATTGCTACTGTAACAATCCTCTACTGGCTTCCCTGCCTCTAGTTTTAATCTATCCATTCTAAAGTTTCTCTGTGGAGACAGGGATCCACAGATCTTCCTAAAACACCACTCTGATCATGTCACTACCCATCCTAAATATCTACAGTAAAGTTCAACCCCAATAGGATTTAAACTCATTACCAGTCAGGTCCTCTCCCAAGAAGCACACTGGTCCCCACAAGGAACAACTCCCATTCCTTAAACATACAATGCACTTCCACACTCACACTGCCTAGAATGCATTCAGGGTTCTCTCTTCCTGGCACAATTCTGATAATCCTTAAAGATCTAGCTTAAACATCTTTAAGCCTTTCCTGACTCTCTTACTAAGCATTTGTATCTCTCCTTCCTTTCTCTCCTAGGACATTTTCTATGTCCCTCTATTGTAGCACTTGTGAGTAGCACTATATTGAATGTACTTGCTAGTTTGCTTATCTTCTCGGTCATCTGCGAATTGTTCAAGGACAAGGACTACGTCTGCCACATCGAAATCCCAGTCCACTTGCCCAGATTCTCAAGATGAACGACCATAGTATCAATCATAGTATGGGTTACTCCCCCATGTCAAAAGGACAAACTCTAATGCCAGTTGGAAGTCTTTATAGCTTCAACCTCCCTCCTTGCAAACTTTCAGATGTTGCTTGACCTCTGACCCCAAAGGAGTAGTTCTTGACCTAATTCCTGCGCCTCTTCTACCTGGAACAGTCTTCTCAACAGGAAGAGGAAAGCTTCCTATAGATTCAAATTATTTGAAAAAGTTTTTCTTAAAGGAGATTACAGGTTGAACTGATGACTGCCAGGTCCATCTCATGAAGTAATGTGAGAAATAACTCCCAGACCTTTAGACACCTTCAAAATAAATCGGGGCATGCCCTGGTGGAGTAACAGTTAGATGAACTGCCTCCAAAGGAATGCATAGTCACAAACCCCTGGGTTCAAGTCCCAGGTCCAAGACAGGGGGTCGAGGGGCAGTTGGGGGGGTAGAGGTGGGGCCCGCAGGGGAGACAGGAGATGACAAACTGTGTGAACAACTAAAATAAAAATGCTTCTTCCCCCTCTCTCTTCCTGTCTGCCTACTCACCTTCATTCCTGCATGTACCTTTCTTTTAAAAATTAAAAAAAAAGAAAGAAATGGGATGGTCACTATTCCAACCTGTGACTAGTCTTCATGCCTGTAATACCTGCCCACCTTGAGAAATTGCCCTGTACTACACTGCTTGCAACAAGTCATTTCATTCATCAGAAAACTATGATGGATTCTCACTGCCTGAAGCTGTAATAGAACATGGTGATTAAGAATAGGGACTATAGAAATATATTTTTGTCTAGGCCTGAATCCCAACTCTACCACTTAATATCCATGTGAGTTTGAGCAAGTTTTTTAAGTTCTCTAGGCCTCAATTTTCTCACCTGTAAAATAAGAAGATAACAGTACCTACCCTCTAACTTAGGATTAATATAAAATTAACACTAATTTTAAAGCTTGTAAGAATTAAATAACTTTTTTAAAAGTATTAAATTGACAGCATAAAATTCTAAGAACATAATTTATGTAAATAGAAATGATACGTATTTCCTAAGAAGCATATTAAAGTTTTATTTTATCTGTGAAAAATAAATAAATAAAACGTCAACTTTTTTTTTAATGTTAACAGTACCTGGCAGATGATAAGAACTTAATAAATTTATAAATAAACATATTCAGGATTCAAGTCCCTCTGACATTCATAATCTCAGACATAAACTGCTGCCCTGACTCATTTCACAGTCTACAACTTACCAGTTCCTAAGCTTTTTCACTTCTAAATACAACACTGTAATTCTCTGTGTCTCTGCCTACAACACCAATCCCCATCATCCCAGTCCCACCTGTGTCCTTCGCTGCACACTCCTTCTGGCAGTGCAACCTTCGGCTGCTCTGGAAACAGTCCCCTCAGTGGAGTGTCCAAAGGTGGTGCCATGCCCCAAAACAGTAAAGGTTACCGCTCTCCTGAACATTCCATTATCTATGCTCACCTGTGTCTGCACTCATATCATTCACATGATCCAAATGGCTCCCTGAACTTCTCAGCATATAAACCTTAAGCAGAATTTTAGAGACTAATTATGTCACACCATCTCCAGGAAGTCTGCTACACTTCTGACTCATACAAATGTCTGCCTTCCCTTAATTACTAAAAGTTTGTTTGTTTGTAAAGGAATGATGCAGGCAGGAATGAAGGTAAGCAGAGGTAGGAAGGCTAGAAGAGAAAGGAGGAAGAAGTATTTTATTTCTTTTATTTAGTTGTTCATCTTGGTTGTTCCCCCAACCCCAGGTCTTTAACCGAGGACCTAGGATGTATGTAGACTATGCCTGGCAAACCTCACCACTAGGCCATGAGGTACCACAAAGTTTTAATCTGCAACATACACTTCCATATTCATACATCTAATCATCTCTACTAGACTAAGTTCCTGGTTTTCCATCACTACATCTTCATTTCCCTAGAACAGTAACTGATTATAGTAAATGTTACATCAATAATTTGTGAAGGCAATCACTTGAACCCAACTTTATCTCTAAATGAGAAGACCAATGTTCAGAAGACAGAAGTACCTCACTCAAAGCAAAGGAGAACCAAAATCAAGAACTTCTTAAGACTGAAATCTTGAATGCAATCTCACTCACCTAGCCCACTTCTGGGCCCACTGTAATTAATAAGAAAGCAGATAGAGTGTCCTCTGATTGAACTGAGTGTTATTCCCTCAGAGAAGGGCATTTACCTTCCCCGCCAAAAGCAGAAGACTAGACCAAATACGGAGGCTTGGTTAGTGAAATCTCCTGCTATTAAGTCTGGTACAGGGACTGGTGGACTAACCAAATTCTCCAACTTTCTAAAACAACCCATCTATAAAAGAGGAGCCCTGAAGGCACCTTGCCAGACAAATGACAGTTTGCCATCTTACCTCTCCAAGCCCTAGTAAAAGAAAAGCAGGGCGTTACTTTGTACTCATTTACCTAATGGTGTTCCTATGTCTTATGAAAAGTCTAAAGTTGTTTTGGGGGAAAAAAACAGATTCCATAACAAAAAATATGTAAGAAACTGCATACTTTTCTTTATTAAAAATTCCCAGCTTTTCTAAACTTGATCTCAAGTCTTTATGAAATAAGAGCTACTGTCTTTTCATATGACAATGAAATTCTGAAGAAGACTTATTTTAAGAGTGCACTATATAAATGTATAAAGATGCTCTTACTCTACGGCTCTTGTTATAGACAGAATTCCATAGTAGGAGAGAAAATTATGTTACTCTCCATCTCAATAAGCTTGAGAGAAGATTAGTCAGAATTCAAAAACAAATCTGTTTAAAGCCTGTGCTTTTCTGTCATTATGCTATATTACTTAGAGTTGCTTATTCTCAAAAATCTTTATTGAGCTGCAAATGACATGCTAGATACAAAAACCACAAGGACACGTAAGATTTAGTCGTCTCTGCCTTCATGGAACTCAATTTTGACACAATGCTATGATAGAGGGACTTGGAGACAGGGTTAGAGAACAGCAGGAGCTCAGGGGCCGTCTAATCACTGGTAGTTAGGGAAGCAGCCAGGAAGACATCCCAGACCTCAGCTAGTGTAGTGATGAAGAAGTGGGCTCTAGGAGAAGAGACCAGCTTCTCTCATTGTCCAACGTATTTAATGAAGAGGCAGCAGAGGAAAGAGATCTTTATGAGATATAGCACTTCTGGGGCCTGACCAGAGATGATTTTAGCCCGGATAAGCCAAGTTGGTTTGCCATCACATACAAAGTTACTTGAGAGCTGCCCTCCTGGAAACAATTAATTTGGTAATTTGACAGAAACTTAAGCCTGAAAGTAATCTTTTTAAAGCATTTAAATAAACCCCCACTTTACTGGTGATAGAAGTTCCAAGAGAAGTTGACTTCATTTATTCCTACCTGAGCTGAACATGGGAGAAACACAAGTTAGACATGATCATTGTAATGGTTAATAATTGATCACAGGTTATTATATGTCTGGCAATCTGCTAAATGTTCATCATGGATTATCCCATCTTAATATTCACAACAGCTCTGTAAGGTAGGTGATATGATTTTCTCTAGGCTGTATATGAGGAAGTTAGCTCAGAGAGTTTTAGTAACTTGCCCAAAGTACTATGAGCAACTGAAGGGACCCAGGAAGACTGACCCTAGGGTCCATCCTCTTCATTACTACACTAGTTGAGGTGTCAACTTCTCCCGGAAGCCTTTCCTGACAACTCCTATCACCAATGATTAGGGAGTCCTCTGAGTTCACAATGTCCCCTCAGCTATATGATCTTGACTAAGCCACTTTTCCAGAACTCAGAATGGTAACATTTTTTACCAACTTAATGTTGTGAGAAAACTAAGCTAAGCAACCTACATAGTGGCTGGTACATAAAAGGCACTCAAATTTTGTTTACCATCCTGCTTTCCCTTTATCCTACATATGCTGATAGAAAGAGCACTGGGGAATCTGACACTCAGCTAATTAGCTATAATCTTAGTCAAGCACTTCTTTGTGAGCTTCAATTTCCTCATCTACAATTCACAGAACTATTGGTTCTGAACAAACGAAAGAGTGTGCTTGAGTGGCTGAAAAGCACTGCACAGGTGGAAAGAATTGTCATTCCACCTCTCTGGCTTTTTAAGTCAGTCCTGAGACATACTGCACAGAAGTGTGTCTTGAGGCGCACCCTGGTGGAGCAGTGATTAAGTCAATCACCTCTGAAGGACACAAGTCATATATATACCCCTGGGTTCAAGTTCCAGGTCCAGGGGGAAACAACCAGTGTAAACAACTCAAGGGAACTAAAATGGAAATGCTTCATCCTCCTCTCTATTCCTGCCTTCCTGCCTATTTGTCTTCATTCCTGCCTGCACCTTTCCTTAAAAAAAATTGTCTTGAAGTTTGCAGAAGTGTGATCTCTCAGAGACCAAAAAGCTATAAAAGGAGGGAGTATTTGCACTGTCACTAGAAGAAGGAGCCAGTCCCACTGAGGAGCTGAAGTAAAACACTGCCAAGTGGCTTTGCTCCAAAAGTCCCTAGCTAATTAAGGCCTTGCTCCCCTGCCCTGTCTGCCTGTGACCTCCACAAAGGCTAGAGAACACCAAGTGCTCCACAGCAGCTCTTCTCTTGGCCAGAGTAATATAAGGTATTGCCAGCCAAGGATCAGCCAAAGATATTGCTAAGAGGTTCCTGCCCTTGGCCTTTCTTAGACTAGGGCCCAAAACAAGGAGCCCTTAGGCTGTACTGAGGTTATCAGCTCAGAATTCCTGAGTCAAACCTCAACATGGCTACCAGGACCTGGGCTGGAACATGTCAGAAGCGACACATTTGAAGCCAGACCAGTCAGATCCTTTAAATAGACTAGGGAGACCCCTGTGCTATGAACTAAGGTGTAAGCATAGGGGACTAGTCTTCCCATTCTCAGCTAGCAGTATCTAGTCTTAGATGCTCCGAAAGCCACTTTTCGAGCTCTTCTTTAGGCTGCATAGGTCCCAGGGACTGAACTACTTCCTTTGTTCATTAAAGCAGAACTCCAATTAGGTCCCTTCCACCAGTCGGGTTCTAGGATGAGAGTTCATCCACCATGCTCTTCAGAAGTTAAATTATATGGGCCCTTTTTTTTGGTAAGGGTTTAACTGTCGAGTTGGGAAAGAATAGGTCAAAAACAACAGGTATGAGGAAGTAAAGAAAGCTTAAAAAGTCTTAGAAATTGATTACAGTCACTATGGCCGCTCCATAATTTCCAGTTCCTGTCGTAATTGGCACTCTCGGAGAACACTTACAATCTAATAGTTTTCAAACTTTATTTTTAAACAATGCAACCCTCTTTTTCATATACAGTTCAAATTAAATGTAATTAGGAGTCTCAGTATCTAATTAGATCTCTAATGAAATCATGGATCTAGAAGCAAATATCAATGGCCCTTAAAATCATTAGGCAAAAAATTGAAAGGAAATATTGTAATAAACACAAGAGGCTGATAACATCAGAGCTCACTCATCAATCTTAACATTATAGAAAGACAGACAATCAGATATAATCAGACATCCTATCAAAAAAAAAAAGAAAAGAAAATGACTGACTGAATCTGATCAAGCCTCAAGATCCAACTACCAATTTATAGTAAATTGGTGGCCAAGCAGTCTAGTACACACTGGGAGCAGTCCCACATCCATCCCAAGGTCCTGGGTTCAAGCCCCAGAACTGGGGGGAACAACCAAATAAACAACCAGTGTGAACAACTAAATAAAAATAAATAAAATGCTTCTTCCACCTCTCTCTTCCTACCTGCCTATTTGTCTTCATTTCTGCCTACAACTTTCCTTCCTTTCCTTTAAAAAAAAGTATAATATAAAAAGAAAATACTGTAAACATAGGAATATATAAAATGCTACCACAGAGGGGTTACTCACTAAAATCTAGGAACTGAGAAACTCTTCAGGAAAATAACCCAATCTCTCCAACATAAAATTTCAGAAAAAGAATTGAAAAAAAAAAAAAAAAAGACGGGGAAAGATATGCATTAGAGAAGACTTGAGATTTAAATCAATCAATATGTACATTCTCTCTGGGTACTGATAGAACAAATCAAGTTTAAAAAAAATTAATCTGGATCATTAAGGGAAATTTAAACATTGACTAGTTGATAATATTAAAGGACTAGTTGTGCTAATGACATTTTGATTATGTTTTCAAAGACAGTTCTTTCAGAAATATATAATAAAAATTTTATGTATGAAATTATATGCCTAGAATTTGTTTAAAAATAATCCAAGAGAGGGGGAGAATAAAAATGAAATAAGATTGGCCATGAGTACATAATTGTAGATGGTGAGTAATGGCCCATGGAGACTCATTATACTGTTCTCTCTGGATGTAAGTATGTTTAAATTTGCATAATAAAAAGTTTCTTTACGTTAAAAACTTAGCTAAGTGTTGAAGGGCTATGGTTGAGACGTGAAAAAAACCTACAGCTCTTCCCAATTACTCACCTTTCCCAAAGTGATTCTTGAGGTATCTCTGGGAAGCCCTAAGACAGCTGGAAAGTTTGAAAATGACAGCTGTGTTGGAAGGAATACAGATACCTGTACAAGAGAACCTGGCTTCATAGTTTAGCTCTGCTGACTTAATAGTATGACACCTTAAAGATTAACCTCTGAGCTTCATCTAACTCTTGTGTAAATAGGGTTACCTCCCAGGATTGCAATCAATCTATATATGATCAGCTCATTTAAGAGTCAATTTGCCTTTTATTCCTGACAGTAGAGTTACTCAACTACCACTCCACCTCAACCTTCATTCCAATCCTTTCCAATTCTCATGAAACACATATAAATATTTGTGAAGACATAAGAGGCAACCAGAGTTAAGGTCCATTTAGTGGGCAGTCCCTGGATGCCTGGTCAGCTATAGTGTGCCCATGTGGTGGGGTTTTTGCAGAGGTAGATGCGACAGATAATGGGAAAGTGCCCTAGAGATTACTGAAAAATATATCCTCGACACAGGATCTAGGACCCTAAACTATCAGTCCCAAATGACAAAAAAATAAATGAATAAAAGGCACTTGTGATGCAGGACAGCCATTAGGAAAAAAAAAAGTTTAGTGCTAATGACAGAGTTTAACTGCCTATTTCTGACTCAGAAATAGTGGGACATGTCCTTTTATCAACATTCAGATTATTTTCTTTTCACAGTCCCTCATTTTTAATGCGTTTGACTATAAACAGAGTGCTCTTATTGAGAAATAATTAAACATTTCAGCTGTGTTTATTGTCACCACGTTTTCTTTTCAAAATTCTGGTCCAGATTTTAAACAACCATATACAAATAATAAAACTTCATAGCAATATTGTGAAGTCACAAACCTTATCATCCTGGGTTTGATGCCAAGGAGCAAGAAAGTGAAAGTAAACACGTAGACACTGACCTACTGGGTCTTCCTACCAGTTGCTTATTTTGGCTCTATACTTATGTCCAAGGTCATTCACAAACTGGACAGGTTTGTGTCCTGTGATGCCATCAACTGCCAGTCAAAGATCTAAGCAGCATGAACAAACTAGTTACCACAAAAAAAAAAAAAAAAAAAAAAACCCTGACAAAATTGAAACCAAAAGCAAAGACACTTTTTGTTGGTAAATGCACAACTTTCATCAGGCTTATTGAAATATTAAAAGCAATTTAAATTCATATTCATTCAAAAACAAATATTTGCTAAGTAGCCCTGTATAAGACACTATGCTAGCTAGGAACTAAGAACAAAATGAGGCAAGCCCTGGTAGAGTAGTGGTTGGGCACATTCCACAAACATCCCAAAGACCCAGCTTCTCCGTCTGGGGCTGGGGGAACAACAAAGATGAACAACTAAATAAAAATAAATAAAACGCTCTTCCTCCTCTCTCTTCCTGCCTGCCTGTCTACTCACCTTCATTCCTGCCTGCACCTTTCCTTCAAAAAAAATAAGTAAATAAATTAGACATAACCCATGGACTCAAGCGATTCACTTAGATACACCTCTTTATTGCTCTTATGGATCCCTAAGGCTCCATCAACCACGGACCACCAAAATCGTGCTGGAAGGAATGACATTTCATTCTCTTATGAATAAAAACAACTTGTAAAAAAGCAACCCGTTTCAAGAAGTACCTCTCAAAAGCATATGCTGCTCCACGGTAGGAAAATCAAGAAAAGATCTCTGAGATTCAGGTCTTTGTCTACAATTCAACAGACATTTACTGAATTTCTATTTTGTCCTTGGGCACTGTGTTTGATAAAGGATCAGCAAACTGTAGCCCTAAGGTCAAATCCAGCACAACACCTGTTTTTGCAAACAAAATTTACTGGAGCACAGTCAGGCATGTTCATTCACCTACTGTCTAGCTGCTTTCCTGATAAGACTTGCAACTTCAACAACAAAATCCATAGATCGACATGCCCTGGTGGAGCAGGAGTTAGGTCAATTGCCTCCGAAGCAGAAAGCCACATAACCCTGAGTTCTAGTCCCAGGGCTGTGGGGAGGGGGCGGTGTGACAACCAGTGTGAACAATTACATAAAAATAAAAATGCTTCTTCCTCCTCCCTCTTCCTGCCTACTTGCCTACTCACCTTCATTCCTGCCTGAACCTTTCCTTTTAAAAAAATGCTTCACAATCTCTATGCTAAATGCTGGAGACACAGAAATATACCTGCATCTTTATCTGGGTGATAGTTATATGGATATACACAAATATGCAAATATTCACCAAACATTTCATTCATTTTATTATATTTATGCCATAACTCAATAGGTTTGAATGATTTAAAAAAAAAGTGTTCTTGCCCTCTAGCAATTCAAAATCTAGCAGGACATAAAAGTAAACAATTGCAGTACAATGGTGATAATAATCGTAATAAAAAGCTAAACTCATTACATTAAAAAGAAAATGAACAAGCTAGCTAGGCATGCAAGGTCAGGTCCTCATCATAGAGAAGATACTCGAGGTCTATCTTGAAGAACAAGTAGGTATACGGCAAGGGAAGAAAAATGAAGGTGAAAGGATGAGGTCATTCCAGGCAGAGGAAATAGCATTATGCAACAGCTCAGAGTGTAAAAACAAAAAAATGTTTTTAAGCATTTAAATGTGAAATGTCTTTGGGAAACGATAAGCAGTCACAGAAACTTAGGTATAGTGCTAATGAAACAGTTTTTAAAAGATGAAACTGAAGCAATGTGAAGTGGTGAGATCATGGAAAGAGGTAACCATGTAATTTATGGTATAAACAGAGTCATTTCTCAGGGTAAAAGAGCCAGAAAAATAGTTGTAAACAAGGACTACCCCATGAAAATATGATCACCCTATTTATACATCAAATTAAAGAAGCTGGACTTTAGCCTACAAGACAGGACAAGTTAATAAACAGTTTTAAAAAGAGGAATACCAAAATATACTTTTAACAGAGTATACTTTATCCACATATTTTATTTAGCACATACACAAGTATTTAATAAGTACTTCCCTGAGTACTTTACAAATATTGCTTATTAATCCTCACAACTACCTTGTGAGACAGTTTTACTATCCTCACTACTCAGATAAAAGAAACAGGCTAGTAAGTACCGAAGCGGTAGAGTTAACACGTAGCAGAGCCAATATTTGAACCCAGGTAGTCAGTCCTTAGAACATATGCTGTTCCTATTCAACCTTGGGCCCCACCTTTAACATTTATTCAAAGAATTCTGAGCCCTTAGGTAGTGTTAGGTCCCTCTTTACAGGCATAGCACTCATATTTTTAATCATTTCTAGATTGTAAAACTTTGTAAGGACAAATGTGAGATCATTTTGTTCACTACAGAATACCCACAGTCTAATACATGTATTTGCCCTCAATTTAGAAATAGTATTAATAACAGTTAACATTTATTGAGCACCTACTCGGCACCAGGCACTGTTCTAAGAGCTTTAAACATATTCATTGATTTAAGCTAAATAACGTGTGCAAGGTCGCAAAGCTAGTAAAAAATGGATCCAGGATTCTAGATCAATGTTCTTAACTTTTTGCTACACTACTTTTTATACTGAATAAAAAATTAACTAATAAAATTCATATCCCTGGTATCTAAACAGTGCCCAAACTCAGCAGGCATTCCAAAAATAAATAATTGTTTCAGGTACTAGAGAAAAATAATCTATAACCCTACCTCCTTCCTCCCAAAGAGGCAGCTATCCCACAGAAATACAAGTATAGATACCAGATCACTAGGGAGGTAGCATAATGCAATGGTTAAAAACACAGGCATTGGAATTAGAACATGAAATTTCTAATTAGGTTGAGTCCCACTTCCTCCAATTACTGTTATGTGACATTAGAGTCTTCATTTATAAAATAAGAACAATAATATCTATCTAATTGGCTGTTGTGAGGCTTAAATAAGAAAAATACATAATTGTCCCTAACACATTAAATACTCGACATACACTTGTTTTTTTATCATAACAATTAACATTACTGTTTTTATTATTTTTAACTGTCTGATTAGTGATGGACTTAGTTGTAGCTCAGAGTTCCTGTGATTTCCTGCTAAGGCCTTTGGGACCTCTCCCCGCCTCCTGAGTCTTACCAAAGTTGATTATTCTACAAGTTTAGAGCTTTAAGGGACTATTGTACATAAACACAGTTTTATGAACTTTGGATTTCTGGCCCGATGCCTGGAGAGGTGAAAGTTCTAAGGGTGTGTTTCCCTAAGTCCCATTGCTTAAGCCAGAAGAAAACAAGGAAGCCATTACCTCTAGTTGGCCTAAATGATAATCAAAGAAACCACACTAGAAAACACATTTAAGTGCAATATTTTCTTGAATTTGAAACTTCAGTCAAATTCTTACAACAAGGTTAGATAAGGTGATTAAATCCAAGAGACTAGCCAGAAGAAGTAAAAGCCTCTGTCAGTGTTTCTGAGTCTAACAGGGTTGATACAAAAAAGTTTTAGACTTCTGAGGTACAATAAAAATATTCTTAGTAGTCTCTATGGCAAACTTAACTCAAAGTCTTCTGGATGCCTAGTCCTCTATAAGGACCAGAAGGGAATGATCACAGAAATCACACAACTGGAAGAACTAGGTGGATCACCAGAGATCACCACATGGATTGGCCCCTGCTTTCAAGTTGTAAAATTCCTATCTATTATAATTAGCCTCATTTTACAGATAATGCAACTGAAGTCTAGATAGGGTAAGTGACATAGCCCTGATCAGTTATCTAAGAGGCAAAAAGAAATTGAGAGCATCAAAGCTCAAGAAGTAATAATCTTGATGACAAGATAAAATTCATAAAACTGTCAAAACATGGGACCAGGTGGTAAAGGAGATTCCAATGAGGAGCTATAGGTATAGAAAGGAAGAACAAAACCTGAGATACAGAGGTCTCAGAGTCAAAGCCCCTGCCAACCATACCCCTCACAAAGTAAAAGAGCTCCTCTTTGCTTTATGGGTGTTTTAACATCTACTGTACTGTAATAACTGTTTCCCTATCACCCCCATCTGATGGTAGTTCCTCAAGATGATGCATATTGTATTATCCTTATTGTCAGCACCCAGCCTAGCCATATAATAGCACTTCTTACTGACTGAAGAGATTTAGACTAGCCCATTCAATCCCCACAATACTAAATACAAGGCACAAGTACCCTATTAGACCAAGAGTCTAGATCCTCCAGAAAGTGTCTAGAAGAGGCTAAAAATAGAAAGTGACTTTGGTCAAGTAATTTAATCTCTTATTTGTTTATATATAAAATATTGACAACAATAAATGTCTGTGAAAAGTACTTAACACAGTAGGCATTCAGTGTCTGCTAACTCCTTTCTCACTCCCCCTCTGTCTGAGTTCCTATAAAAATATTTTAGTCCTTGAATCAACATTTTTTACACAAGTTTTTATGTTTATGATGGGCACTGTGTTAAGTCCTAGAGGTAAAACAATAATCTGTCTTAGGCATCTCCAACAGAACCTCAGCATCTACCAAGGTGCCCATTATAGTTACCTGGCACACAGTAAGCACCCACTTGACAGGGAACTCCAAAGAATACTGGACACAGACCACTGATGGGTAACTTGCCAGAGCAGCAAAGCCAAGACATCTGTTCTGCCAGCCCTAGAAGATAAGCAGGCACAGAAGACATCTAGTCCCTGGCCAAAAGCAGGCTACACAATTTACAGAGCCCATCTTATAGCAGAGCCTGGACATTGAGATGACCAGAAAAGTACAAAGAGGATTCAGATGATCCTCAAAATCACTATAAAGATTATATGGCAATATTCTAAACTATACCGCATGTTCATTTGGGACCTCATTGTAATATTAAACTGAACACCTGGCCTCCTATTTTCTATACTCCCCAGTGAGAGGGAAGGAAAATGCTCCTTCCTTTTAGCACTACTTGTTTGGAAAAGTTGATCTCCTGGGAAATGGCTAGGCCCATATCCTGGCAAACAGAATCTGGCAAAAGCTTGAACCCCACAAAAGCATCTCAATCATTCCACCTTGCTGGGTTCCAGGGCTGAAAATAGCCCCAAATGAAAAACAAGCTGTGTGGACTACTTATCCAGTTTCATAGCAAAGGCAGGCCTTAAGTTGGCTGAGGAGGACAAACCCCTCACTCCTAACTCAAGCAGGGCTAGAAGCCTCACCTGTTTCCAGCCCCATAGCAACCAGCATAGCTCTGGAACCTCTCAGGCGTCATCTTTCCAAAACAGCAATGGAACAAGTGAAGAACAGGGAAGAGCCTTCTTCAGTCAGTTCAGCAGTGCTGAAGGGGTAGCAGGGAGAGGCAGCTACTCCTGGACACAGATCACCTATATCTCATCAAATCTGAGGATAAAATGAAATCCCTCAAAGCAGTCTACAACCAAAAAAGAAGCATTCTGTATCTCTGCTTCAATTTTGGCAATGATCTTAAGAGATCCCCCTACCCAGGTCCTGTCTCAATGCCTGTTTAAGGGTACCCTTACCTAGTCCCAAATTAGAGTCAGTCAATCTGCAGTCTTATACACCAAGTCTATTACACACCTTAATCTACTCTGTTAGAATCAACTGTTTCCAGATCTGTCTCCCTCAACAAATTAAGCACTTCTAGAGGCAGGGTGTAGGTCTCATAATGCCTGTCTCTCTACTTTTGTCCATCGCAGTAGGAGGCTTAGAGCAGATGCTCAAATGTCTGTTGAGAGTGACATGAGCAGGTACAGAAAACAGAGCAGAAGTACAAGGACAAGAAAATATCCTGGGCATGTCCTGGTGGAGCAGCCGTTAGGTCAGTCACCTCCAAAGAACCATAGGTCACATACCTCTGGTTTCAAATCTCGGACCCAAGAGGAAACAACCAATGTGAACAACTAAAATAAAAATAAAATAAAGATGCTTCTTCCTCCTCTCTCTTCTTGCCTGCCTGCCTACTTGCCGTCATTCTTGTCTGCACCTTTCCTTTAAAAAAAAAAAATGTACCTTGGGCAGGCCCTGGTGGTCTAGCAGATAAAGCCACCAGACACAGTCCACATACATCCCAAGGACCCATGTTTGAGACCTGGGGCCAGGGAAGCAACCAAGATGAACAACTAAATAAAATAAATGCTTCTTCTTCCTCTCTCTTCCTGCCTGCCTTGCCTAGCCTACTCACCTTCATCCTTGCCTGCATCTTTCCTAAAAAAATTATTTATAAAGAAAGTATCCTGCCTAATCTACCTGGAGGCTTTCACATGGTGCATGCTGCTCTCTGACCCTGGGCTCAGGTTGGGTTTCCAGGCTCCCTCTCCCTCATCATCAAGCTCAGTCATCTCTACCACTTCTGACTACACAATCCTATCTAAACCATTCCCTGGGCCCTTGACATTTTATATGTCTATTTCACCTTCAGGGTATGTTCAGGAGCTCCTTAAGGACACAGCTCATGGACTAGCCACATAATAGTCCACCAGTAGTGGTTTACAGAAGGAAAAAAAACCAATCTTCCCTGAGTACTCATGTGAGAAAAGGTGAAAAAAGCATCTGTCACTGCAACTCTCACCTAGTTTCACCTGGTTGTTCCCACGGCTTAGATTATCTCATTCCCCATGTCCTCATGTAGTTCCCAGGGAATTCTCTATAAAGGAATCACGCCAAATGGTTCAGCACCTGTCTTTGGCCTACAACTGTGTGATACTCAAAGATGTCATCAGAACAGAGATGACAGCTCATTCTTCACATCCCACACCTCTCAGACTATAAGGGGTGACTCATGCATGTCAATCTCAGCCAAAGACAGCAAAAGTCCCCTTGAACCAAAGCAGGAGAATGCTGCATCTTCCAACCACCCACTGGTGGGCCCATGCTTAAGATCATGTTCAAACTCACATTTAAAACTGAGAACAAACCTGTAAGTCCTCACCTTTGTGAGTTTAAGTCCTAGGAGAAGACTTTCAGTGAGAAAAGAAAATACAACTTTCTACACAGTGTTAAAGCCAATAGTTTTCAGGAAACACAATTATCTTGTTTTTACTGTGATACAAGTCACATATCACTGAAGTTACCTTTTTAAAGAGTACAATTCAGTGGTTTTCACTATATTTATAAAATTATGCAAACATGATCACAACTGAATTGCAGAACATTTTCACTACCCCAAAAAGAAATCCCATACCCATTGCCAAGCACTCCAAAACCTCCACTCCATACCTCCTGGCAATCACCAATAGAGACTTTCTGTCTCTATAGATTTTCCTACTCTGGATATTTCATATCAGCAAAATCAAAATATGTGGCCTTTTCACTTAGCATACTGTTTTCAAGGTTCACCCATGTTACAGTATGTATCAGTACTTCATTATATTTTACATCTGAATAATATTCCATTATATAGATGTCTCATTTTGTTTATTTATTTATCAGGTGATGAACATTTGGAATGTGTCCACCTTTTTTTTTTAAAGGAAAGATACAAGCAGGAATGAAGATGAGTAGGCAGGCAGGTGGGAAGGGAAAGGAGGAAGAAGCACTTCATCTTATTTTTATTTAGCTGTTCACATTGGTGTTCCCCCAGACATACATCCAGGACTCAAACGCAAGGGTATGTGGTCTATACTCCTTCACAGGCGAGTGGTTTAACCACTACTCCACCAGGGCATGCCTGTTTCCACTTTTGCCCAGTATGACTACTACTATAAACATTTGCATATAAGTTTTTGTGTGAACATGTTTTCGGTTCTCATGAGTACATACCTAAAAGTGGAATTGTTGAGTCATATGGTATCTCCATGTTAACCTTTGAAACCTAATTATCTTTTAAAACACTTTAACATACTTCTCTGCCTTCCTCACTTCAAGACCTTCCATAATCAGCCCCACTCTCCAGCACAATTACGGAAGCCCAGTGGCTATCGTCTTTGTTAGCAGTTACTATATTGGACAACAGAGATAAGGAACATACCCATCACCACAGAATGTTCTATTGGAGCAACATTATGGTCTAGAGGCATAAGATGATTAGAATGATTATAGCTAACACTTAATAGATGCTTGCAATGAGTCAGACTGCATCAAAGTCTTTATAGGAGTTATCTCTTTTAATCATTGTAACAACTCTACCTAAGTATCATTCCTATTTATTGATGAGAAAAATCAAGGTTTTTGGGAGTGATGGTTGTATAATTCTATGAATACAGCAAAAATCACTGAACTGTACTCTTTAAAAGGGTAAATTGTATGGTATATGAATTACATCACAAGTAAAACAAAGATAATCTGGGTTTCCTGAAAATTATGGTTTTAAGAGAGTTGTATAAAGTCATAAATTACTGGCCAAAGGTCACACAGCTAGTAAATAGTCATAACTTAAACTCATAAAATCTAATTCCAAAGTTTGTCTTCTCACTACTTATACTACATTCAAATGAGTATAATAAAGGCAAATGTGCAAAAGGCCACAAATAAGCTAATACGGAACTTTGAAAAAGTAGAGTTCATAACAGAATGTCGAAGGGAGAAAAGACTTTATTAATGAAGCATGAAAATAAAGAACCACAAATCTAAATCTATTCATTCTATAGTCAGGGCCCACTCAGGAACCATCTCCTTCAAAAAGTCTTTCTGAAGAAAGATTACTCCAGTTCATACTATTCTCTCCTTTTATATTTTATATTCAGCATCTCTAACTAGTTAAGAAAGTATCTGATTTGTATATTCTCCAAAGACAAGAACAGAGACTATGTTTTAGTTTCTTCTATGGCCCACAATGCAGCAAAGATCAGAACTCAAAGCAAGCTAGTCCAATCTACAAGTTTCTAGATGACTGCTAAGTTTACACCCTTATATTAGAGTCAAAATTAACAAGAAATAAGGTCAAACTGAGAGAAAGAGAATGTAGGGAGGAGCAGGCGAGGGGAGGGGAAGAGAATGTGATCTCCACATTCTTCCTCCTGGGAAATGAGCAAAACAGTCTCCAAGTTCTCCAGGCTTTTTATTTCCTTTTGCCACTTTACATGGAGCCCCTCTTGGAGCATGAATTCACTCTCAGTTCCTGAATCAGGGTTTCACCAGTGTTCCAAGATGGCATGACAGTTTCCAGAATAAACTAGCTCCTTTACCCTTCAAGGTGCTGAAAACATCTGGCTGGCTCCCATACTGCTCACTCACTTCTTGACTTAAGAAAGGGAGGGTCAAGCATCCTGCTACTTGCCATTTAATAAAACACTTTCAAATAGAAAAATATTCTGTGCTTATGAATTGGAAGAATTAACATTATTAAATGGCAACATTATCTAAATCAATACACAGAGTCAGTGCAATTCCCATTAAATTCCCAGTAACATCCTGCACAGAAATAAAATAAAAAATCAAAGGAGGTATCACCTGGTCAAGCTTCAAATTATACTATAAAGCAGTAATAACTAAATCAGCATGATATTGGAATAAAACAAACAGATAGCTCAATGGGATAGAGTTGAGTACCAAGAAAAAAAGTCATACATATAGACAACTAATTTATAACAAAGGAGTCAAGAGCATACCATGGAGCAGGACAGTCTCTTCAATAAATAGTATCAATTAATGAATAAAAATAAATGGGAAGGGCACACCCAGGAGGCCTAGTCACTGGATGTAGTCCACATACATTCCAAGGACCCAGGTTCGAGACCCAGGGCTAGGGGTAGCAACCAAGATGAACAGCTAAATAAAATAAATGCTTCCTCCTCTCTTTCTACCTACCTGTTTACTCACCTTCATTTCTGCCTATACCTTTCATTAAAAAAAAAAATAATTCAAAATTGATTAGACTTGGATGTAAGACTTAAAACTATAAATATAAAAGAAAATATAGGCAATACAATCCTTGGCATTAGTCTGAGAAATGTCTTTGAGAACATGACTCCAATGACAAGGGAAATGAAAGTCAAAATAAATAAACAGGACTACATTAAAAACTAAATTATATAGCAACAGAAACTGTCATCAACATGAAGACATTCTATTAAATGAGAAAAGATATTTGCACATCATACATCCAACAAGGGGTCAATATACAAATAAAAAACTTACAAAATGCAACCAAAAAAACCCAAACAATCTAATTTAAAAATGGGCAGAAAGTCTGAATAGACACTTCTCCAAAGAAGACACACAGATGGCAAAAAAACACATGAAAAGATGTCCATCATCTCTTATTATTAGGGAAATACAAATCAAAACAACAATGAGGTATCACCTTATACCTGTGAAAATGGCTATCATCCAAAAGACTGGAAATAACAAGTATTGGCAAGAATACACAGAGAAGGGAAACCTGATATATTGTTAGTGAGACTGTATTTGGTGCAGCCATATGGAAAGAAGTATGGAGATACCTCAAAAAATTAAAAACAGAACTTCCATATGCTCCCATTATCCAACTTCTGAGTATTTACCAAAATATACATACATATATACATACACACACACATACACCACTAATTCAAAGAGACATATGCACCCTGGTGTTTACTACAGCATTAATAGCCAAGAGCTAGAAACCTAAGTGCCATCAACAGATGAGTGGATAAAGAAGATGTGGTATATATCACAGTGGGATATTACTCAGCTATCCTTCCATTTGCAATAACATGGACCTAGAGGGAATTATACTTAGTGAACTAAGTCAGAGAAAGACAAACAACATATGATATCACATATCTGTGGTATACAGCAAAACCAAACAAACAAATGAACCACTTCAAACAAAAATAGACTTTGTCTCTAAGATCAAATTAGTGGTTGACAGAGAGGGTGGGCAACTCAGGTAAAAGGAGTTAATTATATGATGGATAGAAATGGACTGTTAGTGGTGAACTTAATGCAGTATATACAGAAGCTGATGTATCACAATGCACACTTTAAACCTATATATTATAGTTGCTTCAACAAAAAATAAATATTAAATAAATAAGGAAAAGAAAACACTCTCAATGTCTACTAACTCACCAAATCTTTCCAACGCTCCCCAAAACCCAGGGTATTTCTACCTCCATTTTATACATAAAGAAATGCCAACCTTAAAGTGTTAAGTAATTTTACTAAGTTACAAAGGTATAGAGACAGAATCTAGGTCTTCTGATTCTTGATCCAGATCCTTGTGAACTGATTAAAGGGTCATCCAAATGAGTCTTTCCTGCCCACCCTACCTAAAATAGTACCTCCATCACTCTCTAACTCTTTGTTCTGCTTTATTTTGTTTTCTAGAATTTAACATTACCTTCAATTTTATTATGTCTATTGCCTAACTTCCAACTTGAATATAAAACAACAGGAAATATTTTTCTTATTATCTATTGCCTATGAAGTACCTAGCAGCATTCCTAGCACACAGCAAATACTTAATATGTATTACATAAATGAATAAATTCAGTGTAGCCCCCAATTGATCACCTCTATACCATTTTTGTTATTTAAATCTCCAGTCTACATTCAAAACTCCAGTCTATGCTCATTTCATTCAACATGTATTAACATCTACAATATGCCAGGCCATACACTAGATTAGGAGGGAAGTGAATCAAAACACAGCTCCTGACTCTAGAAATAAAACCTCATAATTTGAGGCAGACAATATAAAAGTGTAATATTATACAGATGTTCACAGAAGGGAGTACCTAAGGAGGAGAAAGAGGTAAAGAGAACATCACAAAGGAGGTGACATTTGAATTAAGCTTTAAGGAGCAATAATAATTTCAACCATGAGAGAAGAAGGAAAGGAAAGCCCAAACAAAAAGAAAAAGCATGAGCATAGGCTGAGAGACACGGAAAAAATGAGTCTATTTAAAGTGTAGTAGGTAATATTTTTTGTAAGTCAAAAGGTTTGCTGCCAAATTATGTTTCTTATGAAAATGAATGTCTAGTATGCTGTATAAAAATAATACAATTTATATTAGTCAAGGTTCTCCAGAGAAACAGAATCATATATCTTATTATAGATACATTTTATATATATATAAAAATATATAAATACACACACATAGAGATTATAGGAATTGGTGTACAAGACTATGGACACCAAAAAAGTCCCACAATCTGCCAACTGCAAGCTCAAGAACCAGGAAAGCTGATGGTGTGGTTCAAATCAAATGTAAAGACAGAGGAACCGGGGGGGCGCGGTGGGAGGTGAAGTGGGGAGGGAGTTAATTGTTTAGGTCTCAGTCTGAATCCAAATTTTGGAGAACAAGGGGTTCCAATGTACAAGAGTGTGAGAAGATAGACATCTCAACTCAAGCAGGAAGAACAAATTTGCTCTTCCTTCCCTTTTTGTTCTAGTCAGACCCTCAGCAGAATGAATCATGCCTACCAGTATTAGTAAAAATGATCATTACTCAGTCTGCTGATTCAAACACTAATCTCTCCTGAAGACATCCTCACAGATACATCCCGAAATGTAATTTTATCAGTTATCTGGGCATCTCTTTTAAGGCAACATCAAAAATTAACCATCACACAATTCAAAAAGAAAAAGACAAAACCCAATTAAAATATGGACAAAGGGCTCCAACATTTCCCCAAAGATGATATACAAATGACCAACAAGCATAAGAAAAGATGCTCACCATCACTAGTCATGAGGGAAATGCAAATCAAAACCATAAGGAGAAACTACTTCATACCTACTTGGATAACTATAATCAGAAAAACAGATAATAATAAATGTTGGTTAGAATGTGGAGAAACTCAGCCCCTCATATATTGCTGTTGTAAGTATAAAACGGTTCAGCCATGACGACAAACAGTTTGTGGGTTCCTCAGGATGTAAACATAAAATTATCATATGACCAAACAATTCGAGTCCTGGTATAGATCCAAAAGAATTGAAAACAAGTACATGTACACTCATGTTCACCACTGCACTATCAATAAAAGCCAAAATGTGAAAACATACCAAGTATCCAACAAGCTGAGTGGATAATCAAATTGTGGTATATGCAATGGAACAAAAAAGAAGTAGTTTCATTCTACATGCTGCATTCTACAACATAAAAAGCCAGATACGAAAGGTCACATATTTTGTAATTCTAGTTGTATGAAATATTCAGAATAGATAAATCCATAGAGACAGAATGCAGACTGGTAGTTTCCAGGAAAAGGAGAGAGGCAAGAATGGGAGCAATTATTTAACAAATATGGGTTTCCTTCGGGGTGATAAAAATGGTTTGGAAATACATAGTGATGACATTTATTTGCCACTATGAATGTATTAAATGCCACTAATGTGTACATGTATATTGTTAATTTTATGTTATGTGAATTTTACCTCAACTGAGGGGGAAGAAGATGAATGGCCTATAATGGCACCATATCTAAAATGAAAAAGTCAAACCCACTGATATTTCCCCACTAGCTACTCCTGCTTGTCCTTCCGGGAAATCTGCCCTCCCATAGCAGAGCCATCCAAATTTGCTATTTTAGCAATCCTTGCTCTCATTTTCTGGTCATTTCCTGTGTCAGATAGTCTAAAATTGCCAATGAGAAAGAAGTCTCCTTCTGAATAGGATCCCTGATTACTTGTGCTGCCTCCCATACAGCCCAGACCAAGTCGTGGGTGAAGAGTAGGGGAAAGATGCTGAGTGACCTCTGTGGAATCAACAGTTTGGAGCGGTGCTTCTCTGAGAAGGGAACCAGAGACTAGTTTGCCAAGAAGGCCATGGACACAATCATCACGCAATGGTCTGAATCTGAGTTATTTTCTTTTGTGGGGCGGGTGGGGGTTCAAAAGGAATAGAGAAGTACTTAACATTAAGTTTTGGAGTAATATCTGGTTTCAGAAAAAAACTGAAATTTCTCAATAACAACTGGGTCCTTGACTTTTCAGAAGCAACAATGCTAATGCTAGTCTTTCGGAAAAATAACAAGGATTTTACTCCCAAAGTCCGCTACTAAAGCCATCCCCCAGTTGTTGACAAGCTTTTTCACTATGCTCAGGAGACTTTGGAGACCTGGAGACTAAAGACTTGAGTGTATATTATTGCATATTGTATAATATTGCATAATATAATATTGCATAATATACAAGCTCAGCCCTACCAGCCAAAAGGATCCAATGCAGCATATCATCACTGATGCCTGAATCTCAAGGTACCAGGAGCGACCTGCCAGGCTCACAGGCACATGCTCCTCAGGCTCCACAAGCCTCATATTTATAGTGATGGTGACAGTAAAAAAACAAATACTTCCTTTTTTAAGGGCCATTATGTGGTGATCACAATAACCCTAAGACTCATACAAATTAATGATTTACCCAGCGTATGAGATTAATAAACAACAGCAAAGCCAAATTTTAAACTCTGGCCTGCTTGCTTCCAAAATTCACACATTGCCACAACATGACACTATCCAACACCACATATCCTGCTGTGATTATTTCCTGAATCTCCAACAGAGAATGAGCTGAACACTCAGAACAAACCAATGCTTCTCAGTTTAACATTAAGCCTAGCAGCCACAGGTACAGAAATTCTCTGAGGCAGTAGCAACACAGCACTCACACCACTAAGAAGCACCTAAAATTGCATCTGAACCACCACTCAGATCACTTATCAAGTTTCCTGAAAGACTACAAGTACATGTTCTACCTTGGATGGCCCTTGCTGGGGAAGCTGAAGGGAAAATTCCAAGGAGAATTACAAATGTGGAATGTGTGGCAGACAAAACACTAAGCCAGAAATCGGTAGACCTGAGACCTTGTCTCAGTTCTGCCCCTAAGTATAGTTATATGGCCTAAGTATCATCACCTGTCTTCTTTGCATTTGATTTTTCTGATATAACCTGAAAATAACAATTCCTTTTCACCATATCTCAGAGGTTTGCTCTGGGTATGATGAGCAAAAAGACAGTTGTTAAATAGAAGCCCTTTGAAAATGCAAAGCACAAACTAATCTGAGAGGTCATTTTGACATCATTACCACCAGCTGACTAGAAAGATTAATGTTCATGAAACAATTAGAAGGTATAACAGTAGATAATTACGTAGGGGAAGTTTCTGGGATTAGTCAGAAAAACTGCACAGGAAAGAAGCCACAGGATTGAAGGTGATGGAGAGCAATGGCAGCCACAAAAGCATGTAGCTGGGAAAAGAGTGTCAAAGAAGCAGGAGTTACAGTGCTGAAGTAATTCTATATGTAAGGAGGTCAGGGATGCCACAATGGGTAGGGAGGGTAAGATGAGACCGTGGAGGGAGGACAGACCACGAAGCTGGAGCAGGATGAGTTGGCAACAGGAAATAATAAAAGAGCCAAGCTGGATGTCACAGCAAATATTTATTGAGCACTAATAAGATGGTAGGCACTATGATAGGTTATAAGGCTATAAAGATGGATAAAGACATGAAACTTGTTCTCATGACTTTGTCGGAATCACAGCGCTTCCCATCTGCAATGACATGGACATCAAGAAAAGATTTTATAATCAGACAGACCTGGATTCAAATCCCTTTGCTGCCATTACTAGATGGTTACTTAAGTAACTAATGCTCTCTAACTCCCAATTTCTTTATTTTCAATGGAAAGTACTAATAATCTTTCATAGAACTGTGGTGAGTACTAAATTACAAAGCACACTTAAGAAAGTAGATATGTCCCTTCTTTATTCATACCATGAAAAGTCACAATAAATGATAACTATTCTCATTATCATTCACTAGCTTTGTGACCTTGTGAAAGTTGTTTAACTTCTCTGGGCTTCAGTTTCATCACTTGTAAATATGGGACTAATAATAGCTACTTCACAAGGTTACTGTGAAGATTAAAGGAAGTAACTAGTCTAAAAAAAACAACCCAGCACAGTTCCCTTTTCTTCCCTGTCTTGTTTCTTTAATCATCTTCTTAATCCTCCCTTCTGGGCTCATATCTGAGATTGTCCCAGCAATGCTCAGCTCTCAAAAGAGAACACAGAGAACACAGGGGACTTACTGACTCTAGAACGTACCAAGCCATTTAACCCCCAAACTCTAACATACCCAATGTCTGACCACCCCATCCAGGAACATATTCTCTACCCACTTCTTGCCAGGTGACTTCAGTTTGCTAACAAGAAGCCCTTTCTAACTGATAGCCAAATGTCATTCTACATACTACATGCTACAACATGAAAGAAGCCAGACACAAGAGGTAACATTTTTCCAGTAAAATATCCAGAAAAGATAAATCCATAGACAGAATGCAGACTGGTGGTTTCTAGTAAAAGGAGACGGGGGAAGGGGAGTCAAACAATTCCTCCCTGCTTAACTTATCCTCACAAGAAACTAAACAAGAAAAAGCATTACAATCTAAAATGCTGATAAAAGAGAGAAGTAGTGCTGCTCTCAGTGTTTCATAAAAAGATAAAAGGAAGAAGTGCTGGGCACCTTACTGAGTAGTAGACATTGGCTTTGTTCACATTAAGACTTGTTTCCAATAGTTCCACAAATGTCTCGGAAACAAGGGCCCCAGCCTGCTAGAGTCACTCAGGCATGTGGGGAAAGCAGGTTTTACTAGTAAAGGTCAACTCATAAATACCTTATTAACCCAAGCAAACACACTCTGCTCTGCTCCTGTGAGAATTTTCAACTGATCCAGAACAGAAGTCAAATTGAGTATATGTTTTCAAAGCTATAACTAACAATTAATTATTGAGGGGGTAGCATGATGGGTGGCTATAAAAATCTAATCCAAATCAGGTGATTTCAGACTCTCCCAGGGAAAGTGGCTTTTCCTGGGAACAACCTCTGCACAAACCCACAGTACAAACATCACCTTTTCCAGGAAGACAAGAGCCATTCCTCCCACCAAGACCATGGGAAATGCAGAGAAGCAATGCATATCAATTCCAACACCACTGCTTACGCCCAAGGAGTTCCTTCTGTGAGGAAATAGTGCCGATAATTCTAATCTTATACATTCGTGACATCATGAGGTCAAAGCTGTGTAGCCACTGGTGAGGCTCTGCGGCAGAGCTGCTGCAGCTTCTGTGCTTCCTTCACACTTTGCAAACCAGGAAGGGAAAACAAAAGAATTATCTTCCACTGAGCACTATATGCTAGGACTTACACAAAGTTTTTAATATGTTTCATCCTTTCAATAATCCTATATGATAAATAATTCGTCTCATTCTATAAATAAGGAAACTTAAGTATCAGAAAGATTAAGAAACTTGCTCAGGAAAGGGACTTGTAAAGGACACAGCCCAAATATGAACTCAGTCTAATTCCAAAACTTAACATTTCTTTCAACAAATATTGACTAGTCTACTATGTGTCAGGTACTACTCCTAAGTATATAACAGTGAATAAAATAGGTAAAACCCATCTTTATAAAGTTTTCATTCCTAAACTTGCCTCTATATTTAGCACATGACACATTTAATAGGTAGTTATCTGTATTTATTTCCTCTCACCAGCCAGGATTCAATAAATACATATGAAGAAATGAATGTGGGTGTGCCCTGGTGGAGCAGCAGTTAGGTCAATCACCTCCTAAGGTAGCTCCTAAGGAGCTACCCCTGGATTCAAGTCATGGGTCCTGGGGGAAACAACCAATGTGAACAACTAAATTAAAAATAAAATAAAAATGCTTTCTCCACCTCTCTTCCTGTATGTCTGCCTACTGGCCTTCATTACTGTCTGCACCTTTGCTTTAAAAAAAAAAAAAGAAAGAATATGCTTCTTTGCCTCACCTCACAGAAATTCTTCTCACCTGCTACGCAAACAGCAATCAATTGTTTCTTCATAAATTCTGTATCCTTCTTTCTGCCTAAAGCAAGCCATATCTAAAACCAAAAGCTTCCTGAAGTGCTAGCAAATTGGTCCAGTCTAGCAAACGAATATAATACTACTACTTCAGAGTTTATGAAACACTTTATATACATTATCTTATTTAATTCTCATAAAATTAAGTAAGGTAGGTATTATTCCCATTTAAAAGAGAGACATTCAAAAAGCTTAAGTTACTAGCCCCTAAGGATGTAAATGAGAAGTGAAACTGACAAACTGAGTTTTTCTTGGTCCCAGGATTCATCCTTCTCCTCTTCGTCTAAGAACATTTCATAATCTATTCTCAATATTAGAAAAACCAAAAGGATGCTGTGTCACTATCTAGTTCATTCAATTTCATTAAGCTATTTCAGATTTCCCATTATGTCAAAGTTTCATTACATTGTGGAACTTACTTCTGTTATAGTAATATTTTATTATTTTCCTATTAAAGGTGTCTTAACTGTGTTATGTTATAATTTTCCACTTATTCCCAAAAAAAGAAAATTGATATTACACACAAAACATAGATGTAAAATGCACAGTAAAGAACCTGAAAATACTTTTATAACATTTTTTAAGTCAGCGAGAAAGATAATTCAACTTATAAAAATGCCTTTACAGGCTTGCCTCCTCACGAAAGCCTTTATATCCTGCGAAGTGATGAATACCAGTTGGCAGAGATTGCAGAGAGTAGAAACCCCAAGTACAGAGTTAATAACTCAGTATGCTCTTTACAAAAAACTAAAGTACTCACAGTCAACAGGTTTATTTCAGCAACCTAGGCCAGGCTTCATCACACCACTCCACCCCAGGTAGCATTGAATCTAGCTCTTCTGATTTCAAGGAGATTATAAGAAAGAAACAAAATCTAAAGTCAATTGCTAAAGGAAATGACCTAAGGAAAGCATGCCTTCTTGGGAATCCAAAAAGCATCTTGCCTAGACAGTCCTATTGCCTCCAGCAAAATACAGCACAATGAGCAAATCTAGAAGACACAGGCCTGGCTTTATTCAGAGAGCAAGCAAAGTCTCTGCGCCAAATCCTTACCCTTACCCGTCTGTCATGGTACCTGAAATTCCAGCATATAACTCCTTTCAATTCTTTAACAAATATATTCTGAGTATCACGCTTAGCAGGAATGGGAGAAATCAAATGAGGGAGGTAGATTTGTGCCCCATTATAATGATGTAAACAAAAGAAATAATAACTTCTAAAAAATTAAAATTAAAAAATTAAGTACTACAATATTTGAATAAATAAATATCAGCCATAATAGAAAGAGAGGTAGAGTGCTCTGAAAAAGCATGTCAAGAAAATAACTTTGGCTGAAGGTACTGGAGACTTCCTGAAGACATGAAATTAGGCTTAGAAGGATAGCAGGAAATGAAATCATTTACGCTACCTTGAGAAATGGAATCAGAGACTTTGAGAAAGATCTGGATTTGAACTCTGGCTCAGTTGCTTATAGGCTGTAATGATATTCTGGAAAGTAATTTTCCTTTTATAAGTCTATTTCCTCATCTATAAAATGGCATTATGAAAAACACAGGCAGCTATGTAAAACATTAGTCTCAACCTGGCCCATGGTGGGACTTAATAAATATCCTTTCCTTCTCCCTTTTCCTTATTAAAATGGGAACACATATCAAGAAAAGCAACCAAAACTGGAAATTACTTGCCAGCTAACAGAGTAAGGCTCTTTGGGAGTTAATAGAAGACAATCAAACAGAAAGGGCAGCTGAGACATCTCAAGAGCAGCTAATTCAGTCATTGCTTGATCCAGGACCCAGCCTCTATCTCTCTCCATTATGAGATACATGGCAGCCATCTGGACAAAAATCACCTTACCAAGCATTTAGTGAGACAAAGAGATGGAATCCCACTCCTCAGTTCTCCAGGAAAGATAGCCCTGTGCCAAATTCTGGTACTCTAGGAGGCTGGAACAGGACCTAGTGTAAGGAAAGTATTGAGTCCAGCTGCCAACATTTTAATTAGTCCAACCTGAAAAATCTATAACCACAGGAGACTAAAAGGAGCCCCCAGGGAAAGTCTCTGCCCTTCACACAGTTCAGCCAATTAGATATGCCCAAGTGCCCTAATTTTCATCACTGAATTCTTGGGGATATCAGGCCTCACCAAGCTCTGACTCCTGACTGAGAGTACAGGCACATGCTCAGCTCAGGAAGAAAGGTAGGGTTTAGGCTTTAGGAAAGGGTGTATCAAGTAGGCCCTGAGGCCCTGACACGCTTCCTGCCTCAGTAAACTGAGAACTGCTGTCATATTGGGCTGCATCTCTCATCTCAGTAGCCTAATGCAACCCATTCTCCCAAAGGCTATACCTTAACCTAATCCACACTGGAAAACTAGCAGACTAGTGATTCTTAGTTCAGAAGTAACTTCAACTCAGTGATACCTGCATCTCAAAGGGAAACTCCAAAATGGAGATGACTTCAAAAGAATGGTAAACTAGGAGACAAATGTCAAAATCAAGGCACAAAGTAATAAAGAATCTTGTTCAAATTACATTCAAAAGCCAACAGACGTTACATTTCCCATAGGTTCAGACTCTGTCCTTTGCAATTATTCTATTAGATACAATGCCATAATGCCAGTGTTACCACATTATTCCTTAAAGTTAAAAAGCAGGATTGTAAGCAAAAATGAGAACCTAGAAAACAAAGGGTAGTAAAGAGAGGGGATGAACTATGAAATCACATGTCCAATCATATAGATGACTGGACAGATCAGAAGAAGGAAACCAATAATTACTTATAGGAAATTAATAAGACTTGTTATATTATCTCATAAAATCTACATGCATCAATCTTATGAAGTAGGTTCTATTATCCCCAAAATACCTTTCAAGGTGAAACTGAAGCCCAGAAAGTTCAAGAATATCAAAACCCATGTTAAACTATTTCTACCTAATCCCTAGTTTAAGGGTTTCTTTTTTTTTATTAAACTAGATAGTTTACAAAGAAGGTCGAGAGGACTAAAGAGAACCAAGCTAAAAAGAGGGAAGAAAAAAAGATTCAGGCGGGGAGCAGGGGGACAATACTTTAAGACAGAAGCTACAAAACAGTAAGCAGTTATTTTATTGTCAGAAAATCTTTTTGCATTCCCCCTCCACTCTTTTCAGAGGGTGTGTGACAAGACAAACAATATAATGGCCAGTTTTAGGCCTGATCCCATGACAGAGAGCTGCTACCTGACTAAGGATCTACTGCTACCTGACATTATACAAAGAGCCACCTCCCACTTCAAAGAGGACTATGAGGATTATATGTACCAAACCAAAAAGAGGATCACAGAAGAATTCTGACCAGGAGCTACACTCTAGTACTTGTTTCCCAAACCAGGATTTATCCTAGTCTAGCAGGAAGTTCCCCTCAAACTAAAGTTTAAATTCAGCTATCACTCTGCCCTGATAACTTGACGTGGCTAAAGCTGGATAGAAGACCAAGAATCTTGTTCAAATTACACTCAAAAGCCAATAAATGTTACAATACCCATGGGTTCAAGGAAGGACAGCTGATAGGGTATGATCACTAAGTATTCTTTCAATTACTCTGCTTCCCAGTAGAAAATTGGAGATATGTGACTATGGAAGATTTGGTATGTCCCAGAAAGTCTCAACTATGGGTGAGTGAGTAGCCTAGGACAGTCTGCAAGGTAAAAGAAGACATTCCATGAAAGGTGAGTTTTACTCTTACTTGAAAAAATTCTCACTATTGAGCATGCTCTAGTGGCCTAGTGGTCTAGTACATCCCGGGAGCAGTCCCACATACATCCCAAGGTCCTGGGTTCAAGACCCAGAGCTGGGGGAAATAACCAGTGTGACCTAAATAAGAATAAAGTATTTCTTCTGCCTCTTTCTTCCTGTCTGCCTACTCATCTTCATTTCTGCCTACACCTTTCCTTAAAAAAAAAAAAAAAAAAAAATCATGATATATACTGGCTCCAACCCAAGTCATAATTCTGGAGTAACACCTTCACACAATACTTACTAGTTTTATAAGGTATTTGCCATTGACTCCATGAGATAGAGAATAATATTCTTTTTTTTTTTTTTTTTTTTTGGTAAATTTGCAAATAAAGGCTCAGAGAAAAAAAAGCAACCTATTCAAGAGCTCACAAATGGCAAAACCTGGAACTGAACCCAGAATTTTCTAGCTCCAAGGTGGTCTGATTTTCCTACAGTGAAGGCCCAGCTTTGTTAGGAAACATAACAGCTATAAAACAGAGACTTGGACTCTCAGACTTGGAATCCACCAAGAAGCTATTTACTATATGACCTTAGGCAAATTGTTTCACTATTTTTTTAAGGAAAAGGTACAAGTAGGAATGAAGGTTGAGTAGGCAGGCAGGAAGGAAGAGAGAGGAGGAAGAAGCATTTGATTTATTTTTTTATTTACTTGTACATCTTGGTTGTCTTCCCTGGCCAGAGACATGAACCTGGGTTCTTCGAATGTATGTGGATCATGCTTAGACCAGAGGCAACTGACCACACTACTACTCCACAGAGTGCATCAAATTGTTTCACTTCTTTGGGCACCAGAAAATTAATCTGTAAAGTGAAGTTACGTGAAACAAGTGTAGAGAGAATTCTTTGGTTCCTGAAATACTGTTAAGTGTTGGCATGTGCCCAGCACTTCAAATAAAGTCAACTGCCCCTCCACTCGTCACCCTCTAGCACTGACCCTCCTTCAACTGTCATATATTTTTTATTAATGGCACCACCAGTCTCCTCATTATTCACAATCAGTAACTTTATCTTTCCTCCCCTCTCTACATTTAAATTCTAAGTTCTATTGATTCTACTTCCACAATGCAGACCCTGATCTCTCCTCATGAATAACTGCAAAGTCTCCTGTCCAGGCTTCCTGGCTCCAGCCTCATCCCTATCAACATCTTATGCATAGACTCTGTGAGACTAATCTTCCTAAAGCAAAATGCAGGTCATGTCTCAACCCTGCATGGACTACATATTGCCTACAAAGTAAGTCTAAACTCTTTTAGTCTGACATTAAGGTCTTTCATGATCTTTCCTCAGTCTTTCCTGTTTTATTTTACGGTAGACTCCTTAATAGACTTCATTCTCCAGCCAATCTGGACAAATTAATAGCCCCTAAATACTACTCATTTTTCCCCACTCTGTGCCTTTATTCATGACAGTCCCTCTGACAGGTTTGCTTCTCTCTACCTAATATATATATATATATATATATATATATATATATTTCTGTCTGAAATACCTGAAAGCCCACTAAGCTGTGATCTCTTCCATAAAGTCTCCCTGATCCTTCCAGGCAGAGGTGACCCCATCTTCCAAAAGGACCATTGGTATTATTCAGAGGGCAATAAACCTGGGTTACCTTGCAATATAATAATGGGAAGGATGCTGTGAGAGTTAAACAAAGTCATGCATGTGAAAGTATATAGACCAGTCCTAATATAAAATAGGTCCTCAATAAATGGGAGCTATTATTTTCAAAAAATGGTAGGTATTCATCCTAATTCCTCTATTATACTCAGTCCTTTTTTACTGGACAGGAATTATATAATATACATGTTAACTACTGACTGAAGAGGTAAAGAATACGACATAGATACAGACCCTTATCCCAAAGTTTATATTCAGAAGAGCTCAAACAGAATGCTATTTTTGGAAGACTGAATACACACCAATGTGATATTCTCATTAAGAATATATACTCCCTTTTTCTCTCCCCCTAACTCCTGAATTCCTAAGCTCAGTTTCTTCCAGTCCATTTACCTAAATGTGTGTTACTGGGCAGTCAAATTTGTGGAGGTCTTGTTTAGGTAACAGAACAAACTAATTCCATTAACAATCTGATAAATCATATACTTGTTTAATCTATATGCACATCTTTGTCTAAATTGATGTTTCTTTTCCTCCCCAGAAGTTATCATACAAAAATAGAAATAACAGTAGCTGTTGGGTCAGATAAATCTAAATTCAAATCCTGGCTTTGTCATCTTGGGAAAATTACTTATTAGAGTTAGGCATGTCCTGGCAGAGTAGTGGTTAGGCCAATCACCTCTGAAGGATGAAGGCCACATACCCCTGGATTCAAGTTCCGGGTCCAGGGAGGGGACAATGAGTATGAACGACCAAATGGAAATAAAATAAAATGCTTCTTCCTTCTTTCTCTTCTTGTCTGCCTGCCTCTTCACCTTCATTTCAACCTACACCTTTCCTTTAAAAAAAAATTATCAGTTAGTTTCCCCAGTGTAAAATAAGAAAAATATCCATCTTTCAGAGTTGTTGTACAGATGTAAAGCATCTATCCCAGTGCCTAGAATGTAACAGGTGCTCAATAAATAGTAGCTATCATCATTATCACTGAATTTATTTGAGTTGTCTTAATTACATAACCATGTCTTCAGAGAAGGGAAGTGAGTTCTAATGAACTTTGCCCGTGTCTGCAAAAGATATTTTTTTGTTCATTTTATTTCATTTTTTTTAAGGAAAGGTGCAAGGAGGAATGATGGTAAGGAGGCAGGCAAGCAGGAAGAGAGAGGAAGAAGCATCTTTATTTATTTTTATTTAGTTGCTCATCTTAGTTGTTCACCCCCAGGGCCCCAGGACGAGAACCCAGGTCCCTGGAATACCTGTAGTCTGGGCCCCGCCAGAAGAGGCAGACTTAACCATTACTCCACCAGGGAGCATCTGCAAAACATTCTTGAATTAAGACCTCCACAAATTTGAATACCCAATAACACATACACAAAAATACAGACACATACTGCCTTCTAACTTATGCATGTAACTACACCTGAAGGGCACGCATCTCCCCTAGCCACTATATTTCAGATGTTGGCTCTGGGAACTTGGCAAACATGGACACATTTGTTTTAACATACACTGTAGTGATGAGAGTTCTGAGAGCTTCCTGAGAGGCCCAAGATAACCCACAGAGGCCAAACAAGAGTAGAGCTACTAAATCACACTGGAGAAAATTAGAGGCACAAGAGATTTGGAAGCCTGCCTGCCTGCCTACCATTGAGATTTCTGGTCATCACCTAAGCCAGAATTCAACACAAGGCAGCCAGGAGCTCTGTAAATGTGGCTAACAGGAAAGGGACGGGTTTATTCTAGCTGGGTCATGTTAACATCACAGCTGATTCTCTTTGCCTTCTCCACCAAGTAAAAGTCCCTCCACAATGCACTGAAGGAAAGTTAGTACAATGTCTGGAAGTTAGAGTTCTCTGAGGCCCACGGAGTTCTCACTACCAAGATAACATTTTAAAAAATGGTCTATGCTAAGGGAAATAAGCCAAAAGAAGAAAGATAGATACATGATGACGTCACTCTGTGTTTGGTTCATGTGGAACGTGAATAGACAAAACAAAGGAACAGATGAAACAAAACGAACCCTTGGACACTTGCAACAGAACTGAGGTTACCAATAGGGAATGGGACTGGGGTGGAGGGGTGGGGGAGGTAAGGGGAGGGAGGATCAAGTCGTAGCAGAGACCACTGGACAATGGTGAAGAACACTTGGCAATTTGGTGGAGGGCAGGTGTGTTGACATATATCTGAGAAATGGGGAAACTGTATATATGAGGAACCTATACATATGAGTTTGTTTTAGTATGTAGAATAAGTTACTACAATAAAAAAGAAAGAAAGAAAAGAAAAAAGAAAAAGCCAGTCATCTTCACTGTACTATCCTACTTCCCTGCTGCACAACAAGCCCAGTAAGAAAGAGTCCCTCCTCCACCCAACAAGCCAGGTTAAGAAAAGTAGTTAAAGTTCATTCTGTTCATTCAACTGCCTCAAGTTTGACCTGAGGTAAACCCATGTGGGCCGTGGAACCAAAGACAGGGAGAAGCAGGTCCCAAGGAAGCCTTATTCATGTAAGCCCTACTCCAGCAGCCACCTGGTAGCCACCTGCTCAGGATAGCCATTTCTGCAACAAACAAAAACTGCCAGCCAGAGTCAAGGGCCAAAACCATCTCATAGTCCTAGATAGGTCCAAGGAGACAATCTACCAGAATAACATGGCTGAGACCCCCAATTCCCACAAACCACAGCCATTCCCAGAAGCTAAGTCTCTCTCTCTGAGACTTTCCTCTCTGGAATTCAGTATTATTTTGACAACAGAAACTAATTTCTAAACTGAGAGGACTTGGAACAGAGGAAGAGGAGGTAGGCAGAGTTATCTGGGGTCAGAACCCTGGGTGAGGAAGGAAACTATGATCCAGAGAAGGATTTCAGAATTTGCACCTTATTTATTCCAAGCTCCTTAGCAGAAAACAAAAAGTACAGTGCCATTTTGGTTCACTGCAGATCTTTCTTTGCATTGTCTCCCACGCAAAATAAATCTTCTCCACTCTGATAAATATGACAGGGCCATACCATACTTACTCAAATCTTCCCTGATCGGGCAAGTTATGCCAACACAAGCAAGGTTTTGTCAAATTCTCAGTGCTCAGAAAGCTTCCCCTCCTGTACCTTCCAGGTTGCCACAAGTAACCCCCTTGGCTTTAGTTATATTTATCCTGCCTGTGGAGTTCACAAATCGATACATAATACAATCAGCTGAACCAAACAATGGTGAGATATGCAGTATGACTCTGACCCACCTCCTTCAGGGAGTCTATTCTGTACATTCCAACAGAGATCTCTCCCTGCTCTGAACTAAGATTGCCAAGATAAGGATACAGAATGCAGACATTATTCAATACATAACACAGATATTAATGGGATTCTTTTTCTGTGCATTACTATATAACAAATCTGTAGTTAGGCAAAAATCTACTAAGAAACAGCCTGTATAATGACTATGTATAAGCCCAATTCTGCACAGCTCAATTTCCATGAATGCAACACAATACTGTGAATTGCTTTTCAGTTCTCTTCTGTAGAGGTCTCAGACCCCCTAACAACCCAAACAGGCTGCATTAGAGTAAAGAGACTCCACTGCTAAATACACAGCATGTGCATAACAATTAGACAAAATTAGATTCTAGTCCTGCTAAGTTTAACCTTGCACAAGTTTGTTCCTCTCATATGTAAAATGAGGTGTTTGGGAGAAATGGTCCTTAAAAGTTCTTCAATTTTGACATACCAGGATTTTGAGTCCCAGCACCTAACACCAATGGCCTAAAAGGTCAGAATAAGTTTTTCATTTGTCAGGAAGTCTCAATGCAGTGCCACTTATAAATATAGCTTTCAGAAGGCAAGCTGGGCCAGAAAAGGCTCTAAGGTCAGTGGCTGCATAATGGGCTCCAGAACTGAGGTAACAAACAAAAAGCTGGATGCAGGACTAGAACCTAGGATAAAAGCTAGTCTAGGATTACCTAAAACAAGGAAGGAGTATAGAGGGAGGGGTCATGTCAATGCTACATGTCAAAGCAACGAAGTCAAGCATGAACCAGCAGAACACAAAATGAAAGGGAGTACAGAAAGACTCCACAAGACTCTAGGAGGCAAAGGAAGCCAAAGAAAAGTTACGAGGACATGACGCAGAGAAACGATTATTCTCAAGATCATGGCCCTAGCATACTGTCATAGGCATTCTCAAAGATGCCCCCTAGTGATTCCTGCCCTCTGGTATTCATGTCATTGTATAATCCCCTCACTTTGAGTATGGGATAGACTTATTGACCTGCTTCTAATAAACAGAATATGGCAGAAGTTGTGGCATATCAGTCACAAAACTGAGCAATAAAAATACTGTGGCTTCCATCTTGGGCACTCCATTTCATGCTCTCAAATCACTTGTCCTGGAGGAAGTCAACTGTCATATCATGAAACAGCCCAGTAGAGAGCCCCCCATATGGCAAGGGGCCAACACCTGCGAATAACCACATAAATTAGTTTGAAAGCAAATACTCTTCCCCTCAACTGAGCCTTCAGGCCCGTCCCAACAGCTTAACTGCAACCTCATCGGAGACCTTAGACCAGAGCACCCAGCTAAGCTGCCCCCAAATGCCTACCCCACGGGAATTGTGAGATAGTAAATGCTTTTTTATTTTAAACCCCTAAATGTTTAAAAATACTGTGGGATCTGTATCAGATGGGGATCTGGTCAGCCATTTCATGCCTGCAGGTGGGGTTAGGGAAGTGGTTAAACCAGTTTAAAAAAAGGAGGGGGGCAGGAGTGGGTACAGACTGAAAATAAAGTCAAAAACTATTATCTAGATTTTATCTACAGCTTCCCTATGGCCTAGAAGCAGCCTTGAATAAAAGCTTAGTTTAGCCACACCCAGAGTCTTATATGTTCCGGTGTGTGAAGTAAGACAACAGAACTGTAACAGGTTCAGAGAATCAAATACTGTTAACACCTCTCATTTTGACTTAAGCTTTTCAGGTCCACAAGAGTAGAGGCTGATGTTTACTAATTGTGCAATATTTTAGAGTTTATAAAGTCTTTTCCCATGTAAGTTACTTCATTTGATCCTCACTATAAACCTGTTCATTAAGGTTATTCCTTTTCTACAAATGAAAAAACTAAGGTTGAGAGGGATAAGACGACTTATCCTCCACTAAGATCCGCAGTTAGTAAGGAAAGGGGCTGAAAAGCTGAAATTCACCGAAATCTAGGTATTTACAGCTGACAGGTATGGCCAACTCAGAGCCTTCTATAAGCCAAAGCCAGTCATTTCACTTTACTTCTAGGCTCCCCCCAGCTCCACCCACTCATTTCCCAAGTCTCCTCCCCAGTACACATGGATCCTGCGTGGAATTAGTTTCCCCAGCGCTCTTACCTGCATTCTCCTGATGAGGACAGCAGTGAATAGGAATCTGACTTCTGGACACAAAGATAGCCAACAGACACATGAAAAGATGCTCTTCTTCTCTTGCTTTCAGGGAAATGCAAATCAAAACAACAATGAGATATCACCTCACACCCATGAGAATGGCTATTATCAAAAAGATTAGAAATAACAAGTGTTGGTAAGGATGTGGAGAAATGGAAACACTTTAACACTGTTGATGGGAATGTAAATTGGTGCAGCCATCATGTAAAGCAGTAGGGAGAGTCTTCAAAAGATTGAAAATAGAAATCCCAGATGATCTTGTAATCCTACTTCCGGGTGTTTACCAAAAAACAACAACAAAAAAAAACAACAACAACACTAATTCACAGAGATAAATGCACCGCCATATTTACTACAGCATTATTTGCAAGGGTCAAGAGCTGGAAACTACCTAGGTATCCACTGTCAGATGAATGGATAAATAAGATGTAACATATATATACACATTAGAACACTTCACAGTCCTTAAAAAAGATGAAATCCTGGTGTGCCCTGGTAGAGAAGCAGTTAGTTCAATCACCTCTAAAGGGTCAAGACTCTGGGTTGAAGTCCCAGGTTCAGGGGAAAAAAAGAGTGAATAACTAAATGAAATAAAGATGCTTCTTCCTCCTTTCTCTTCCTGCCTGCCTACTCACCTTCATTCCTGCCTACACGTTTGCATTAAAAATAAAAAGGGAAAATAAAAAAGATGAAATCCTGCCATTTGCCACAACATGGATGGAACTCGAGGGGATTGTGCTAAAAAATCAGAAGAAAGACAATTACCAGATGATCTCATTCATGTGTGGAATACAAAGAAATAAAACTAAGAAGAAAAAAGAGCAAAAAAGCCAACCCTTGAACACTGACAACAGAACTGAGGCTGACAATGGGAGAGGGCGTTGCGGGGGCGGGGGACTGCGGGGAGCAGTCCAGTGGATAGTGGTGGAGGACTACATTGGTGATTTGGTGGTGGGCCTGGCGTGTTATATATTTCATAAATAGTGAACCTGCACATCTAAACCTATATTATTTTATAAGTTGAAATTACTTCAATAAAAAAAAATTCTTAAAGAGTCTGACTAATTTAAAATCCCAAACTTCTTCTAAGAGAAGTAAATCTACAGGAACAAAATTGATCTGAATAATTTACTTTTAGCAAAGACAAAGAATACAAAATTCTAAATAGTAAACTTTCTAAATAAGTGAAGCTTATTTCTTTAACTTTACCGAACCCCTTCCAAGAAAATTTTTTCAACTTCTAATAGAATATCTAGTAAACTAGAGTAGAATCCGAACCAGAATCAGAATTCAATTCAATACTACAAAGTTTATAGTGTACAACGTACACCACAAGTCATGCTTTCTGCTAGCAGCTTGCTGTCCTAAGGAGGAATTCATGATGTACCAGGAAGGAGGCACACACACAGATAACTTCAATGGCACAGCATGGTTGGGAAGATTATGGACTCTATCTTCCTACAGAGCAGCACTTCTTGATAGGTGACTAGACAATTCTAACACCTTTGTTAACACAGTTACAGCCAGACCATCAAGGCTATAGAGTCTGAGAGCAGAAGAATGAAGCACATTGACAGGAAAGTTATTCTCAAAACACACCATAGACTTGGTACACAGAACCCCAGTTATAGTTCTGATCCTGTCTCTTCTTAGTTATGTAACAGAGAACACAAATTTCTCAGCTATGAATCATTCATCTTTAAAATGAGTATAAGTAAACCCTACTTAATTCCAAAGTTGAAGATAAAAGACTGGAGACATACCTGGTAGAGTAGTAGTTTGATCAATTGTCTCCAGTCAAAGCAGAATCCCCATACATGCCAAGCACCCAGGTTCATGTCCCAGACCAGGGAACACAATCAAGATGTACAACTCTAAATAAAAATAAATGAAATACTTCTTCCTCCTCTCTTTCTGCCTGCCTGCCTACTTGCCTTTATTCCTACCTGTACCTTTCCTTTAAAAAAAAATTTTTTTTTAAATTAAAAAAAAAAGATTGGAAAGTGATATACATATCTGAGGTTGGATGAAAAACAAAGTAGCCGGGGTGAGATTTATGAGGCACGCCCAGGTAGGTTAGCAGTTAGGTCCACCACCCCCAGCCAGGCATAGTCCACATACATCCTAAGGACCAGGGTTCACATCCTGAAGCTAGGGGAAACAACCAAGATGAACAAATATGTAATATAAATAAAAATGCTTCTTCCTCCTCTCTCTTCCTGTCTGTACCTTTCCTTTAAGAAAACAAAAATAACATATGAGATGGTTTAAAAAGATGACAGAAAATACAATCCATTCAAATAGGCCATGATTTCAGCTTTTCCAACAAATTTTAACAGAGGTTTTAGTCTGGGCATAATAAAAACAGAGACAAATAAAGTACAATTTTTCCTTTCTTCTTCTGCAAAGAGCTTAGATTATAAAAGAGCAAACATATCTACAAGGTACTCTGTGTTACACCAGAAATTTATACAAAGTGTCCTGAGGTAAGAAAGCTCTATCTTGTTATTACTTTAATTCTCAGCTGTATTATGGATACATAGATATTCACTGTATTATCCTTTATACTTTGCTGTATATCTTAAATATTTCATAATTATTTTTATCAACAGGAACAAAAAAGAAAGAAAGTTATTGAAGACCCAGTTTGGTATCGTTCTGCCTAAAATTCTGAGAGCCAGTGCTGCAATGTTTTCTGAAGAATCATTTCCCACGAAGGGACATGTACGAGAGCATGTCCGTGAAGTCACTCAGTTACTCAGCAGGAAACAAGAGGCCCCTTGGGGCTAAAACTCAAGTTCTGTGGAGACCTCAGAAACCACTCCCCTCAACAAAACCTCATGGAGTCCTTATCAGAGAACAGGAGTTGGTAACATGAAGGCCCCACATTCCTAAGGGGCCCTTAGGCACAAATCAGGAGACAAGTGAATTTGGATGGGAAATAAATCACATCTTTATTTTTAAGATTCTCTTACTGAAAGTTAGCATTTCCTTCAATTATGTTACAGACAACCAACCACAATATTAACAGTATATATGATTTTGTCACCAATAGGAATTAGACATTTTCATGTCATACTACATTGTTGTAGATATCTCAAAATATTATTTACACTAATTATTACTTCAAAATTATGTCACCTATTAGACACACTGTTAGGTCACATGTGACTAAGATCTTCCTGTCTTCAAGTGCTTACGTGAGGTAACTGGCCAACTATGAAGCAATTTTGTCCATTTATTGTTCAGTCACCAAACACTAAGACCCCATGTGCCTGGTGACCCAGATACTTACAAGCTCTCCTCTTGTCCAACCTTCCCCAAGTCAGACCACTCGCTTCTGACTCTCTTCTGCCTCTACTAGGAAGTGCTCTCAAAACAACTTAGCCTAGCATGGCCACACAGAGTTCTCTTAATCCTTAGCCCACAATGTCTACCCTGTTTGATTACGTGCTTCATTAAGCCTGTACATTATCCTGTATTTAATATTCTCTAAATAGATATCCCATCCCCACCCCCAGATTTAGACTTTTTTGGTAGCCTTAAGCCCTCTGGTAGTTCCTCCATAGTGCAAAACAAGCAGTAAGACCTCATTATGGATTTGTAGAATAAATAACTGACTATATTAGCACTTAAGTCCAGTTCTACCAAAAACCCAATGTGAAACTTCTATTTGACACCTCTCTGGACATCAGTTTCTTCACATATAAAAATAAGTGGTTTCAACTACTGAGGTTTCCACCTCTTAAGTTTTGAATTAGTCAACCACTTTTATCTCCCCAGGATCTGAAAAAATGTATTGTGGAAACTGAACAGTTTCCCCTAGCTCTCTCACGCAGGGTTAGTCACTTGCTCCTGGGAGCCTCACACTCTTCTGTATACCCCCATTCCAGCATTTATAACACATTTTTAAGTAACTATATAATCTAGAGGCTAAGGAGGAGATAGAAGAGTTAGACTGCCTGGGTCTAACTCTTCGATCTCCTAGTCACAGAACGACTGTAAGAATTAAATGGAATATAATATTTGAAATTGCAGCTGCCATACAGCAAAGATTAAAAAATGTTACTTGCTATTATTGATGTGATTGAAGTTATTAATGTCTTTAGTAGGCAGTAGGTTTGTGTTAGCTGAATCTGTCTTCTCATTCTTCATCACAGTATCCTATTTACGCTTAGTTTCATAGCACTTACCACAAGATAAGATATACATGCATATGTGTACGTATATATTATCTTTTCACTAGACTGCAAACACCATGAAGGTAGAGAACACGTCTGTTTTATTCATCCTTACATTTCCAACACCACACATAGTACTTGGCTCAAAGAAAACATTCCTATTTGTTAAAAAAAAGCACAAGAACTGGCATTATTTGATGTTTGCTGAATAAATTAACTAAGTTAAGTGTGAGTATCAAAGCTGAGGCATGGATGCAGGTGATGTACTAGCTGCCCCAGAATTAATATGACCACCCTCCCCAGTCCTCAGTATTGGCCTCAGTCAAGCCCCACCCACCTGCTCTTGGCCCTAATCCAGTTCCGGGAGCCACCCTCAACTAAAATTAGCATAGCCATCAACATGGCCAGGCCATTTATAGCCAGGGAGGCAGCAGCAACTAGCTGGGTGGGCAGACAAGCCTCTGGCCTCCCACTCCTTCAGGGGTTGACTGAGAAACCAGCTGTACTGGCCTGTACTTCACAAACTGCCTAGATGTATAGCCTCCAAGGGCCTATTAGCTATACTGAGTCAAAGCACAGTTCCTGATTAGAGGGGCTCAATAACTTCACCACTAGCAGCTACAACTCCAGACTTACCCTCACACACATTCTGCAGAAAATATTTTCACTTTCTGGAGGTAATGTGTCCAGAAACTAAGGGAGGGGTCTAAGTATCAGTCCAGACCACCTTCGAAAATTGTAGGACCCAGCGTACCACAAGCAGGCACAGATATTAACAGAGAAAGTAACTTAGTATATAAGTATATACTCATCACTATATAAGCATCAAGAGCCAGAAGGTGACAGAAATAGCCTTTCCACTGCCCCTAAGAAAGCCTCCTGGTAGAATACCTGCTTTCACTGCAGGACCAGTTAGGCTTTCTGGCCCTCTTCTGGCCTCTACAGAAGATTCTCTAGAGGAAATAAAGACAGTTCTTTTGTTGGATGGATCTGTTACAGAGTCAACAGGCCATGCCTGACTAATTTACCAAGAGGAAAGTAAAATTCTCTTGGTACTGTTTAGAGTTCCTTTAACAGGGCAGGGCCTGAGAAGATGGAAGAAATCTAGGATTTAAACATCAGAAGACCTACCCATAAGACTGAACACAGAATCCAGTTCCTTCACCCTTGAAAATGGGGATGATAATAGCCTCCCTGCATTCTAATAAGGCTATTTGTGACAGTTTTGTAGAAAAAACAGCTATCTAACTGTAAAACACACACAGCAGAGAACACTGAAGTTAACTGAGTTTGTTGAACCTGACTTAGAAAAGTGGCAGCTTTAAGGACAAGTAAAACTTAGCATGCCCTGGTGGAGTAGTGGTTAGGTCAACCGCCTCGGAAGGAGTGCAGGCCACGTACCCCGGGGTTCAAGTCTCTGGTCCGGGGGAAACAACCAGTGTGAGCAAGTAAATAAAAATAAAATGCTTCTTCCTCCTTTCTCTTCCTGCCTGTCTACTCACTTTCCCTCCTGCCTGCACCTTTATTTAAAAAAAAAAAAAAAAAAAAGGGAGGGGTTAGGGGACCCAAGTAAAATTCCTATATTCTGAAGACACAGAGACTGGAAAGGCTATAAAAGTTCCTGGCTGAAAAGAAAGTTTTTCCCCAAATCCTTTAGTAAAGCCTAGTCCAAAAGCCAGCTCTCTGCAAAAATAAGTGCCTGACTGAATCAGAAACTAAGTCCCAAGCATGCCCAAGGAGACAATCTATCAGAATAATACTGCTGACACCCCCAGTTTCCCACAAACCATAGCCATTCCCAGCACCTACGTCTATCTCAGATATTCCTCCCTGGGACTTAGTATTATTTTGACAACAGAATTTCTAAACTACAGAATTTGAAGACAAAAAGAGAGGTCTAAGTGGTATAATCAGCATAAGCAGGCCTCTGAACTATATTGTATGGAAGGTTGTCTCCATTAATTCAAACCATGGAGTGCTTCTGAGAAACGGTGTGTACACACACACACACACACCCACCTTCCTGATAGCTAGCTGATGACTGAAACTCGAACTTCATCCCTTTAACTTGTGTCTAAAATACAGAACACCTGCACCTCCCCCCACAAAAAAATACTCACTTTATGTCAGGCATTCATATTTCAGGGTGAAATAACATAATAACGAAAAGGACGTATTAGCAAATATAAACAAGGATGTCACTGGGATAGCAGAGATACTTGGGTCTTCTTTTCAGTTGAGCCTACATCTTCTTTCTAGTCTTTCCCTTCAAAGCCCAATAAGACCCAAACTTTTAGCTAGGTTACAGGGCTCAAAGAGATACTATATAGAAAAACACACTCATGTACAAGAAGAACTTGTCTTCAAAGTAACAGTTTAGGTGCCATAACTGTACACCGGGTAACACCGGCCTTACTCGGAACCGTACAAGCACTGGAGTACCTGGAGTGACACCCAGTCCCATCAAGGAAATTAAATGGAGGTTTTCCTAAAAAGGGTCTGCCACCAAAGCCAGCTTCTGCATCCATCCATGAAACGCCCCGGCCATCATAATCTACGCTTCCTTTTCTTCTTCACATCAATGGGTAGCCGCTGAGCAGTCCTCTCACTGGAGCTTACCTTAGAAAGAACCTAGGTATAAACTCTGCACTCTACAGCCCGCTGCTTTGGGCAGATTACAATGACAGGGTTAGAGAAAAGGGAAAAGAAAGCTGAATTCCTTCCAAGCCTTGAGTAAAACAACTGAATTTTAAAAGTACTCTTCCTCCTGCAACACAACACCATAGCTCCTGCTCTCTGACACATTTCCATGAGAGCATAAGGAAACCAGGAGGGATCAAAAATATCATAGAATTCCTACCCTCATCAATCAGAAGAAATAGAATAAATCAACAGGTGCCCTCCAGGAATTAAATCATGCCTGTGTAGAGAAAGGCCTGTTAAACCCTGGTGGTTAAATAGGTTTCCACCGAAAGAACTGCCTTGATATAGCAAATGGACATAGCTAAGAAACAGCAGATTATCTAAAGGAAGGAAGGTACTGGGATCCCTATTGCTTGCTGGGAAAGAAAAGCTCACCTGAACACCCAAGTCAAAAAGCAATAGAGTTGGCCTAGCCCAGTCTTACCCTGCACAACCCAAGTAGCCTCAACCTCCCTTGGGCTGCCAAGTGCTGAAAATGGCAATAGACTAGACTAGCCACCTGCCCAGGCCATTCCTCCAGACATGCAGTCCTGAGATGGGGTCTTGGTTAACTGATCTGAAAGGCCAAGGTACCCCAAAGGCAGACCTCATCCCAACAAGACATCCTGAGAAGGGATGAGGAAAGTTGTCCAGCAGAGACACTAGTCATGGTTCCTGATCAGAAAGAACTCCTTGGACTATCCGGGAAAAGTCGTGCCATGTTTGGGGGTCCTACATCAACCACCAAACATGGGGTCCTACATTAACCACACATGTAGAAACCTAGGGTTCAACTTGCCCACTCAGGCCCCTGAGTTCTGAGTCAACGCCCCCAACAGAGTCCAGCGTGTGGCAAGTCCTTACCTGCCGCAGTGGACTCCTCAGAACTGGCCCCAGAGCCCGCGCCTGTCGCCTTCTCGCTGTGGCTATGGCTGAGGCTCTGGCCGCGATGCAGGAGGAACCCCCAAAGGAGCCATAGAGCAAGACGGGCGCACACATCCATGACTCCAGGTCTCAGTCAACATGCGCCTGATGTGGACACCTCGGGATCTCAGAGGCAAAGCCCGGGGCCCAGGGTTGCAGCTGACAGTCCTGGAAGCCCAGGCAAGATGCCCTGGGACGCCGCAGCTGTCCAGCCACCCGCGGGCCTGCCTGCTCCGACAGCCAAAGGTCAAGTGCTCCAAGTTTGGGCACTGGAGGGCCAGTGTCTCCGGTCCAACTGTGGGTCCTCTGCAGCTGAGGCGGCCTGAGCTCTGTCTGCTCGGGCCGCTTCCGGAGAGTTTGGACAGGGCGGCTGCAGGGCCACTGTCAGGTCCGCAGCCGGCTACACCCCTACGGAAGGGGGCAGGCAGGCGGGACCTCCCTCGGACACGGGAGTGGGGGAGGGAGAAAGGGAAGACAGGAGCACCTGGCCTCGCCCCGCCGCGGAAAGGCGAACTGCACGGGCTCGAACAGGGCGTGCGACTCGAGACCCCCGCGGGCGCGGGCTGCTCTGGAATCCAAGGCCTCCTAGGCCGAGGTCAGCGCCCCCGCCCCGTCCTGTGCCCAGGCGGCCGACGGTGCCCAGGTTCAGCAGGCGAATGCGCACGGGCCAGGCCCGGGACAGCGGCTCCCCAGCGGGCAGGCTGGCGGCGCGGGGCGGGCCGGGGACTGGCGGGGGCGTGCTCTCCCGCAGACCCGCCCCGCGCCGCCCGGCCCCAAGCGAAGCCTGGGCCCGCCCCAGCGCCGGGTTTATGCCGGAATAACCCGTTAGAGGCAGCCGCCCGGCGCCCCCAGTGCCCGCCGGGCTCTCCTAGCCCCTGGCCAGTGCTAGACTCCGCCAGGACCCCCACCCCTTGACCGCGCTAAGGGTTGGGTAGCCGCTTTCCTTCCCCCACAAGTCTCCCGCGCTAACCGCCCCTCTGACACACAGTTGCTCAGGTAATCCAGGCCTGCGGCCGAGACGGCCGCAACACCGGCAGTAGCTGCCCTGCCTGGATCTTCGGGTCTTGGTGCTGCTTCACTCGCCTCGGCTCTAGAGCCAGGCTAGAAAGTGGCCCCCAGCACCACGACTGCCGCCCCGGGATGTCAGGCTACTCTAGCCGGCGGGGCTCGGCCGGGGCACACTCCCAGCCCCCAACTCGGCACCGGCTTTCCAGGCCCCGCCCTTCCATCGACCTTCGCAGCCAATGGGCTTCCACCTCTCTGCAGCTTAGGAACCCGCGCCCTCCGTCACTCGCGTACAGCGACCCCTAGCGGGACAATCTAGGTGCTGCAGACAGGACTGGCGCTCCTCGGAGTCCCTGCCCCTCTGCCGAGGGTTGGGGAGCGCAGTGAGAGCTTGCCATCAAGCCACCTCACCCCTCCACCCCACCCTGGCGGGGAGACTCAGTAGAACCTGCTGGTGTTTTTAGAGGAAATGATGCCAGAAAGTAAAATGAAACACCGAAGCCACCATAGGTCAAATAGTCCTACATGTCTCTTAATCTTCAAAAGGTCCCATCTGCCTTCCTGACTTCACTTCCAGCTTTATCAAGCTAAGTCTGAAGCCCTCCCTTAACTGTCACAGCTACTTGCCCTAGTTGCCCTTCAAGTCCCCTGCGTTTTGAAGTTTCTGCAGGGATAGCCTGTGGTTGGTTCCTCCCTGCATCTCACTCTTCTAGGCCTCTATGTCACTTGTTAGCGACTTGAGAATTAGTAGCCCAGTGTAGAGAGAGCCCCGCCTAGGTCTCCTTCGCAGAGCCTGCACTTCCTGTTCTCAAGTATGCTGTCAGCAAATCTTTACCGAAACCTGCTCAGTGCCCTACCCTGTCCTTGGCACCGGAGGCAGGGCAATGGATATGGCCAAGTCCCTCCTCTGAATGATAGTACTGAGCCAGCTACCTGTTCTAAGCAAGCCCTCTGAAGACCGGGAAGACGGATTTGCCCAACAGCTGCCTGGCTTAAGGGTCAGGCTGTTGTTATAAAAATACATGCGGTAATATCATCTACCACCACTCTCCCCACTCTTAGTGAGCTCCAGTGACATTGGCCTTTTTTTAAGTTTCTCAAACACATCAAAGCTCAGCCACCTCATGGCTTTTCTATCTGTTGTTGCTTCTACCCCAGTAGAACTATTCTTCCCCCCAGTAGCTCCTTAGATAACTGGCCTCTCATTCTTCCTGCACCCTTCAAATCTCAGAAATACCTACTCCCACCACTCCTTCTGGTCCAAAATTAGACCATACACAAGTCTGCCTCCCCCATACCCCATAAAATTGTGAGTTTTCAGAGATCAGAGACTGTGTCTTATTTATTCCTGTGAAATGAGGATCCAGTCAGAAGCCCTACACAAAGAAGCCCAGCACATACTGAAAGCTGGTTGGCATGAGCTAAAACATTTGATCTAGCAAATATTTAATGAGTGACAACTAGGTACTGGGAAGTTGACCAGAACAGATGAGCTCCTGACTTACATTCTGCTAGACTCATGCTCTAAACCAAGGGTCTTAGACTCAAATGGCCATGTGTGCAGAGGTAATATGATTGAGAAAAGTTAGGTTTGATAGTAGAGAGCAGTGCAGAATGTGGTACACTAAAGAGTAAGCAGGAAGTTGGACTCTGTATTACTAGAGCATCTTTAAGAGAAGATGGACATCTCAGTCTCTATATGACCCAGCTCTTTATTTAGTATTAGCAACTAATTTTCAAATGTTTATCTAGAGGTCACATAAAACACATCTGCAGTCTAAATCACTCATACTTGGTAGTTCATCATTTTTGCCTAAGTCAACCCACCTGCCTGTGCACTTATTTATCTAAAAGAACACACATCAAAAAATAAAAGGAGCTCAGACATCTAAGACACAGGATATGAAAGCTGTGAACGTGGGTCCAAGACCCATGTGGGTGGGGGTGGGGGTGGGAAGAGAAGGAAAGTAAATCTTGCTTAACACAACTTCCTTTAAACTCAACTGCATCATTTATTTTAGCCACCACATGATTTCTCTGGGTTTATGGATATATAACCCATTTGGTATAAAGAGCCTGAGTTTTAGAGAAGCTATTACCAATTCACAAGAACTTGAACCTCTCTGAAACTGTTATATTTCCTGTGTGTCTAAAATGGTACCTGGGGGCTAAAATAGAATTACCATATGATCCAGCAATTCCACTTCTGGATATACACCAAAAAAACTGAAAGCATGATCTCAAAGAGATATTTGTACACCCATGTTCGCAGCATCACTATTTACAATAGCCAAAGAGTGGCAGCGACCCATGTCCATGGAGAGATGAATGGGAAAACAAAATGTGGTGTAAATATGCAATGGAATATTAGTCTTAAAAAGGAAACAAGTTCTACAGGCTACAATATAGTTGAACCTTCCGGAAATTATGCTAAGTGAAATAAGTTGGCCACAAAAGACAAATATTTTTCATCCACTGAAATGAGATACCTAAAATAGTGAAGTTCATAAAGACAGAAGTGGGATCGTGGTTACCAGGTTCTGGGAAGGGAGGAGAAAGAGAGAATAGGGAATCGTTGCTTAATGGATATAGCTTCATTCTGCAAGATGTAAGAGTTCTGGAGATAGGTGATTTGTGTTACTTAGCATACTTAAATATTGTTGAGATGGTAAATCTTATGTGCATTTTAACACAATTAAAAATAAAAATAGATGATACTTAGGAGCCAAAACCATGACTTGGACAACAGGAGGGACAGTCTGGTCACCTCTCTGCCTCCAAGGATCATGGCAAGACATTAGAAAAGTCAGTGCTCCAATCCCTGGTTGCTCAGGTGTTAATTCTATACCTGGGGCATGGTCCACATATAGTCCAAGGGCCTGGGTTCACGGCCCAGGAACCCGGAAAACTACTAACATGAACAAATCAATAAATAAAATGCTGCTTCTTTTCCTTCTCCTTTTTCCTCTTCTCTCTTTCTTCCTGTCTGCTGCCTACCTACCTTCACTCCTGCCTGTCTACCATCCTCTAAAAAAAAAAAAAAATCAGTTCTCCACTGGACCTTAGTCTCCCAACTATTGACATTACATTATTAAGCAATTAACTTTTAATAACCTTTAAGATAAGGAACTCTTGAAACCTCATGGATCTTCCTAGATCAGAAGCTCTAATGTTCACCTAGATAGGCCCTATGTTGGGTCCTCTTGTAGCTTCTTCAAAAACCTCTCATCACATTATGAGCTTCAAGAGAAAGAGAACTTTTTTAGTTTAATTTTTCTGTATTTTTAAAACCTATACATCAGTTGTTGGCATGTACCTGGTATATCTCTCTTGCTTCACTCTTAGGGTTTTGCTCCTAATAGATATTTTTCAGATGTAAGTTGAATTAACAATTTCTCTATATCTATTCCACTATTTGCAACAGTTTTTATATTTATTATGGAACTCGGGTATGATTTTCTAATATTAATCTATCTTCCCCAATAGTCTCTGAGCTCAGCAAGGACCACACTACATTCATCTTTATATTCTCCCAAGTTAGGTCTTTACCTAGTACATAGCTGGTACTCAATAAAAGTAAATGAATAATGTCTGATTTGTATAGCTGATCTTCCCCTACACTACAGGCTTCTGGTTACCAATACCTTCCATTTGGAAAATGAGAGCATCTTCCACAAAACCAGATAAAAGAGCTTCAAATCCACTCTGAAGTTTAGGAATCACAGTTTGAGCTATTTATCAGTGGCGCTCCCTAGTGTCAAAAAATGGCAAGTACTGAAAAGCTGCCCAGTGCCTGGTGGGGTGGGGAATGAGAACCATCTCTGCTTCAAAGACCACTTCTTCTCTGGCTAGTTTCACAAAGAGCTTTATCTCCCCTTTCAGAAGACAGTACCTACTGGAGGATGGGGCATGCCCTTTGTCTACTCCCCACATCCATTCCCCTCTCCAGCTAGTTCCACAGAGGGAATCAGGGACAATGAAACAGAAGATGAGACACCAGAACTTTGTCAAGTACCCTATTGTTTATTTATGCTATCTCCTGTCTTGCCCATCAATACCCATGAAAATGAGACATTGGGCTTATCTTTTAGAGACAACAATAAAGGAATAATTACTTTCAATCTTCAGACAGACTGAGAGAAGGAAGACCAGGGATCAAGAGAATCTTGAGTCCCTGGAGCCATAGAAGACAAAGGGGAACTCAGACTTAGGGTTAGCCTGGGCCACTAGTGAGCTGTAGGAACTGGAGCTCAGTAAGGACTAAATTGTACAGACCCATTTTAAAACCATCAGTGGTAGAATTATTTTAGGGCCCTTTTTCCTGCTCCCCTCTGTCTTTACCCTATTCTTTCAAGGGAACTGAGTCAGCTTCAGCATTTTGACTTCGAGAATGATGGATGAATTGGTAGTGGGGTGGTGGAGGCTGAGACACATTATGGGATTGTTGATGAATTAGCTAATATTTATTTGTTGTACCCTGGGCAATCTGCTAGCTGTTTCACTTGTAATGTCTCATTTAATCCTCATAACCCCTCAAACAGAAAGACTTTGTTATTCCCATTTTAAGATAGAACTAAATGGCTCTCTTGTATGTTCTTATAACACTGTATTTTTGTATGGTTATCTGTTTAAGCTCTATATTCTTCGCCAATTACATCAGGATAGATACTGTCTATGATGTCCATTGCATCACTGTCATGTTATACTTTAACTGTTCCAGAAGTTTTCAAGAAATATACGTTAAAGGAATAAATGGATGTGAGAGATCATGTGACTTGTCAAAGGCCAAATTGTAAGTGGAACAATCAGGATTTTAATCACGGGCTATCTGGTTCCAGATCTTTCTATTCTTTCCCCCAACAAGTGCTTTCATATATTTTCTTACTTTTTTTTTTTAAAGGAAAATTTCATGCAGAGGCAGGCAGGTAGAAAGAGAAAGGAGAAAAAAGCATTTTATTTTATTTAGTTGTTCATCTTAGTTGTTCACACCAGTCCCAGGAGTCGAACATGGGTCCTTGGAATGCATGTGAACTGCACCAGTCAAAGATAGCTGAACAAACCGCTACTCCACATGTTTTGTTTTAAACTTCTAAATATTCAGGTTTGGTGTCCTTGTCTCTCAGCTGCTTTTGAGCATCAGATATATACCATATGCCAAAAACTCACCTATTCAGAGAAAGCAAGTAAGAGTCAGAAGAGGAATCATCCCATTTAGGTTGTGCCCTCTCCTACCCTGTTCAGCTCAGCACCCTCCTCTTACAAGAAACCTTGCAGGGTGCACCTGATGGCTCAGGTGGCTGAAACAGCTGGGATTGGGATCATGTAAAGACCAATGAGCAGGTTCTAAATCCGAGGCCAGGGGGATGACACCAAAAACAGACAAACAAATAAAAATGCTTCTGTCTCTCATTTCTTTCTTCCTCGCTTTAAAAAAAAAAAAAATTCTTTGTAGAAAGTCCCATTTGTCTACTGGTACCCCTCTCCTCTGGCCGTAGTGGTCCTTCCTACATCTGTACCACAAACTGGCCTCTTACGATTGTATCCATATTAGTGCTTTATTAAGGCAATTTCATTTCATAAATTTATACTGAAGGTAAATGTCTGCTCAGGTCTAATGGATGGACACAGAGATGAATCAGACACAACCTCAAAGGACTTACAAGTCAGTGAGGAAGACTGACATTAGACACAGATACAATTACCTAGAACACAACGATGACCTAAAGAATATTTTTAAAAACTGTGAGCAATATGCTGTACACATGCACCTTAATTACTTAATTATTATTATGAAAAGTGTATTATAGAAGGTCAGAACTCAAAGGTATTATCTGGTTCAACACCTTATTTTCCAGCAGAGGCGTCTGAGACCCTGAAAAGGGCAGGTCCTAGTCTAAAGTCTCACTAGCTCTCTGCGTGAGCCAAAGTGAGACTTTTTAAAGTTCAATCTAAGTTTCTTTTCTCTCCCTCTGGTAGCTTCATAAAAAACAATACACCAGACCATAGGATCCTCAAGGTCAATCCAGATTCTCCCACTTAACCAAGCAAGCTGAATCAGCTAGGGGTAGAAGCTGGTGAGGGCAATGGAAGTTTCTCAGAAGGATCATGGAAAATAGAGTCATCTACTCAGTCGCTTACTAACCTGAATCTGAGATACAAATTTCCTTCTTCCATATAGTACTCACTAGCTACATGAGCTATTGAGCACTTGAAATGTATCTAGCCAAAATTCAAATGTGTGTGCTATGAGTATAAAACACACCAGATTTCAAAGACTTAGTACAAAAAAAGCAAAAATCCAATTAATTTTTTAAATTCTATATTATATATTTATAAAAAGTATAATTTATTTTTAAAATTTGTAATTATTACAATTGAATAGTTTATATTCAGTAAATGTTTAATAATAGGACATGGGGCTAAATATATTAAAATCTATGTTACCTCTTTATTTTTATTTTTTAATGTCATCAGTAGAAAATTTTAAGTTACATATGTGGCTTGCGTTATATGGGGTGTGGGGAAGGTAGGCGTAGGGGGTGTCACTAAAGACTGATGGAAGCCAGCAGGTCGTAGTCCATGTGGCCAGTTTGTGAAAGACTGAGTGGATTTCTCTGGCAGTCAGCACAAGTAGTCAGGCAGAGGGAATTAGAATGCTCAAAGATCCAAAGATGTGAGCAAGCATGTCGCATTAAGTTAACGCGTTATGATTTTACCTTTAAATTTTAAGTCATTTGTTTATATTTTGAGTCAGCAATTTACAACAGGTAGTGTTCACGACTTCCGGGTGAAAAAAGATTGTTCTATTTATTCCCAGAGTTTCTCCTCTTTTTTGGAAAGCCTCTTGGAGACAGTCTTAAAAATGGCTCTCAGTTTTCCTCTACAGCACGTTTCACGGAGCTCTGCACGTGCTTGGTGCTCAGAAAGTCGGTGTTGAAGGAAGGACACCGAAGCTCAAGTCACAGCGCCACCCGCAAGCTTGGAAGCAGAAGCACCAGAGGGCGCCCACCCGCCCGTCCGGGGCCAGAGCGAGATCTCAGGCCTGGGTGCGGCCCTTCAGCCCCAAGCATTTGAGCGCCTCGGCACGAAGACTGGGCCAGGGGAGCCCCACGTCCTGCGCTCGCCCTTCCCCCTCCCCCGAGCCCAGCAGTGCCGAGCCGCCCGGGCGCGGAACAACGACACGACATCCTGTTTTTGGGGCCCGCGGCTCCGCCTGCGCCTCTGCTGATCTTGTCTTTCCTCGGGTGCTGACGCCAGCTCCCCTTCCCCTAGTCTCCCCACCCTTCCCTGGGGTCTGGGGCCTTCCCTCTGCTGAATCACCACCACCCCACACTCCCCTGGGGCTCGGGGCAGAGGTGGGGACTGCCCCAGCCTGACCCATTCTGGCCCCAACCTTAGCCAGAGCTCGATCTTAGCCTGTGCTTGACCGTAGGTACCAGGCCCAGGGACGCCAGTCCGCAGCATCTTCCCGCGTCGGGGGAAAGGGGGGAAGATATGCAGAGAGGGCAAAAGCCGAGCGCCAAAGCTAGGCCCTCTACTGGGGTGGGGTGACAAGGAGGGCACACGAGGCCTGACCTTAAGGACCTCAGGGACAGAAGACAGGTAGAGGAGCCCAGGACCCCGCCCGGGACAAGGCTGGGCGGGGTGGGGGGTGGGGGGAGCGAGTCAGAGGCACTGGCCTGAAGACTTCCTGGTGGCTGCCCGCCCCAGCCCGCCCCGCCCCGGCCCGCCCCGCCCCGGCCGGCCGGCCCGCCCCCCCCCCACTTCCTCCAGCCTCCCGCTCTCACTTCCTTCTCCAGCCCGGAGCCGCCGCCGCCGCCCCCAGCTCCCCCGCCGCGGGGAGGGCACCAGGTGAGGCTCGGCGCGGGTCGGCGGGCTGGGGGTCCGGGGTAAGGGAGCCCGGTACGCCCTGGACTGGGCGGGAGTGCCGGCCTGGGAAGTTTGTTTGCGGAGGCCGCGGGCCGGAGGTTCTCGACTCCCTGTAAGTTGGGCGGGCGCGGTCGGCGGGGTGGGGCGGGGACCCGGCCTCTGCGAGCCGGCGGCGGCGGGGTGAGTGTGGGTTCTGCACCCGGGGCGGCTGTACCGGCTCCCGAGAGCCGCGAGAGACCCTTGAGGTCCCCGGGTCTCTAGCTCCGAGAGAGAAAAGTCTCTGAAACAGAAGAGCTCAAAGCTGGGAGACAGTGAGGTGCCCGCAAAGTTGTGCGGGTTGTTCCCAAGTGTGTAAGGTCATGGGGCCTCTGGGCTGAAAAAAGGCACTCTGCTTCGGCAGTTGTGACATTTGTGAAGTTGGGGGGGTTGGGGCCGGTTTCTGCGTCCTCTGAAGCGCTAGACTGCAGAGAAAGAGCTCCCTACCTGGAAGACCCGTGCAGGCTGCAGCCCCAGGGTCCAGTGCACTCAGGAGAAGGGCGGGAGGAGCCCTGACGACTCCAGTTCTACTCTGTGTGTCTTGTGAGGCCTAACTTCTCCATCCCTGGACCCAAGATACTTAGTGAGCAGCCATCCTGGTTGACGGCATCTGGCGTGGTCTTGTGTGTCTAGAGGTTACAGGGCTCTCATTCAGCGGTATTGATAGTTTCTGACAAGATGGCATCACTGAGAGCAGGACTGCTTTCTGTAGAAGGAGCAAATAGGGCTTCTGGGGGTGGGGGTGGGGTGGGCTTTGGTCTTTGGAAATGATTGGGAGCAGTGGAGACTCTCTTTCCATTGTTAGTCCTCATATTCTACACACTCATTTTACCTTCTGCTTCTACCCGTAAACCCTCCATCACCCTCTTCTCACATCCTCTTTAGTCCCTTTTCCCCAAATACACAGTCAAGCCTTGGCGCTGTCTCTCACCTCCCCCTGCTCCTCTGTCCATCCCTGTGCCCTGCAGCCTCCTCCTTTCCTTGTACAACTTCTGGGTCGTGCTCACATATCTACCCTCATGCTTCTTCCACTCCCCTCTACCCCTCCGTTCCTCTTGTTCCCTCTCTTCCTGTCTCCTTCCCTTTCAACCACTTATCTCCTGCTTTGGGGCAGAATCTGCTGTAGAAGACCTGGTGAATTTGAGAGCCTTTTCAAACAAACCTTTCTCATTTGGAGAGGAGGGTGCAAGCTCCCAGTGAGAGATAATTAAAGGGCTGGAAAACCTCTGGATGTGTGTCTGTGTGTGCAAGGGTCCATGTGTCTACATCTTTATCTCTTAGAGATAAAATAACTGCCCTTAACCTTGAGAAGGCTCAGAGCAGGGGAAACCAGTAGAATGAAGGGAACCTGCAGTGGGTGAGGTTGTGGTTAGGCAAGAGGAAGCAGTCTGTAGCAGTCAGGGTAGAGAGACACAGGAATAAGACTGGTGAGAGAGGCCGTGGGAAATCAAATCACCCAGACCCTTGGGTGCTTAATCTAGAGGCCAAGCCAGGAGGCTAATGGACAGCCCGAAGGTCCCTGATTCCAATGCTTATTGGTTCCATCACAACCTAGTGTGGAGAATGGGACCAGCTGTCTGTGCTAAAAGGAAAGGGAGGGGGCAAAGACAGGATTCTGGAGGAAAGACTATAGTTGATCTAACTTCAGACTTCACTGTTTTATTCCAATTCGGGAAAACAAGAAGGGTATAAGGCAAAAGTGTCTGCCTCTCATCCTGCCATCTTTTGGAGCCTACCCAGGCTGCGTACCCACACGCCTTGGGCTGTATCAGGGTATTAATGAGCAGGAAGCCCTCTGGAGTTCTGCTGACCCCTCTGTCTTCTGGCATCCTTAATATTCCCCCTCTCACCTAGGACTCTACTTTCTCTCTTTCAGAAAATTCTCTCAAATCTAACTTCAGTCCAGCCCAATTCTGTAAGGTTTTTGTTGCCCTATTCTAGAGCTCCTTCCTCAAGCATTTGGGATGTATGTTGAGAGATCTTGCTTCTCTCTCCCTCATCCAGTCTACTGTCATTTCTCTCCACTAGAAAAAAAGAAAATCGGGATGGTGGGGGTTGTAGGTAAGTGCTACTTTTTCAGGGTTCTCAAGCACAGCTGGACTTAAGAGCTATCCCCTTTTCCCATTGTGTCCTCGTGCTTTCTCATAATTGTCCTCTAGTGAATTGTCCCTTCTAGTCATGGCTTTCACTCACCTGTCTCTTCTACTCTCATTTCAGGAAGGTCTAGGAGGTTTGGCCCCAGGAGGAAATCCCAGGGACCTGCCACCCAGCTCAGGAAAGGAAGCACTGTGTGTGCAAGGCACTTTCCCAGCATCACAGCTCAGTAAAAACCACCCAAAAGTCCTGAATCCCCACCTCGCATATCAGTACTTATTTTAGGATTCTGCATAATTGACCAACCCACAGGACTCTGAGGGTAAAGATAGGACAGACGAGACAGGAGTTCTCCTGGCTGCATTTACCAGGTTTGACCTGGGTAGGAGGGATCTAAATGGAAAAATGTGATGGGGTTTGGTGGCAGTGCCTGCAACCCAGGAAGCTATCTTAGCTCTGGTCGTAACTTGTAAAGAAGTAGCTGATGTGACTATCATAGATCCTGATTGGAAATCTAAGATATGGAAAGTTGGTTTTGGCAGGTTATTGGAGCAGGCGAAGTGCCTAGTATGAGCCTTTAGGAGGTCATGAGCCGGAAGCGATAGAGGTTGTGGCCATAGTGAGACAGCTGGGAAAACAGTAAGAATGGTGGTGGCCGGGCAATTGGAAGAAGCCAGAAGCCGAGGCTAAGACTAAAGACCCCTCCCTCCATACACACAGGCACATTAGTGGTCAGGTTTATAGGGAGTCCATGAAGAGGGAAACCAAAGACAAAGCCTGGGCTGTCTCACCAGAACACACTGGTTTTCCTGTCCAGGGTCCAGCTTCCTCTTTTGTCTTCTTTTCATGGGGGGAGGGCATCTCCTCAGGAGCAAGAGGCTGGAGGTGGAGCACACTAGCTGGGGCTGGGCTAGGATGGCTGGCTGTCCAGTAATATCAGTTCTAAATCATGGATAACTAGTATGGACTAAGTCGGAGAGCCTGGGAACTTAGATGTCAACCTGACACCTTTGGCCCTTTCTTTCAGGGGTAGAATATGGTAAGGTCATCCGGAATGAGTTCAGCAAGATGGTGGGCCTTTTCCCAAGAGTAACAATCCTCACCATCTCTTCTTTGTGGAAGTGACATCAGGCTGGAGGTTAGAAGACCCAGGTCCTTCTGGTCCTGGGTTTGCTCCTGGTCAACTTACCTCTCATGGCTCAGCTTCAGCAGTGAGGCGTTGCCTATCAATGCCCAAAAAAACCATAGAGAATACTGTTATCTCTGACTCCTCTTCCCCTAGGAGGTTCCGCATAGCAGTGGTTGTCTTTACTACACCCTGCTTTCTCACACCAGCCTTGATCTGAGAGTCCTGAGTAGTGTCTATGTATCTGTCCAGGGACTGGAACTGTGACCCTTTTCCCCAAAGTGCAAGGATTGTTACAAGGTTGAGATGAGAAGAGACAGGGAGTGCTGGGGACTTTGCCAAGGGGGCAAGACAAGAGAGTGCCCAGTGCCCTGCTCTAGCTTTGCCGCTCTGGCAGTGGAAAGTAGATGCGGAGTTTCCTCTAAATGTTTTTTTTCCTTGTGGAAACCCCCTCAGGCTCTGGGCGGGCCTGTAGGAACTGGGTGACCCTGGGTCTCTCTGGGTATTTTCAGGTGGGGGAGGCAGTATTGGGAGGATGGTACCTCTGTGCAGCCTCGTGGGAAATGAGCAAAGGTAAAGGAAGTACCACTTCACAGGCCTTTCATGGGGCCCAGGGACTGTTAAGCTGCTGTTAGGCCTGGAGGAGGAAGCAAGTGTTCTAGCCTTCCTCTGTGCCTCTTGGTGGGGGAGGGGGCAGCTCCCCCAGCGTTGACTCTGGGGCTCACCCTTTGTGGAGCACCCCAGGTGCAGGGACAATGCAAGAAGGCAACTGGGACCCAACCCCCACAGCCTTCCCAGTTATGACTGTCTGGTTTTCTCCTCCTCTCCAGCCCCTAATGGGTAAAGTCAGCTCTGTCCCTTACCTAACCTGCAGTGCAGGATCCTCTGCAGGGCCTGAAGGGTAGGGTGGTAAAAATTGGAGAATTCTTTAGTGTGTTTTTTTTTTTTTTTTTTAAGACTGGGAACTAGGCTCTCGGGTTTTGTTCCTGCTAGTGGGGAGAAGGGGAAGAAAGAGACTCAGCCTTTGGCCTGGTCCCAGGCCCACACTGACCTCATGTCTCCCCTAGCTTCCTTCTCCCAGCCCAGCTGCAGCCAGCTGCGGCCCCTTTGAGCCTCTTTATATCACCTCTTCTCTACACCCCCTTCAAAGCAAACAAGCAGACTTAAACAAATAAACGGAGAACACCCTCACCTTTGACCACAGTCTTCAGATATGCCCAGTCTTTTGCATATTAGGACCACTTTTCCTACCCCTCTTCCTCATCACCTTTGAGCTAACTTTGTCTGCCTCACCTGCCTCAACCTTTCAGTTGGGAACAGGTCAATGTGTGTTCATTACTCTGTACTCCTCAGAGTGAGGAGGAAGTTCGTTGTCCTTGTCTTGTGTCTCCCGAACATAGAGACTCTTTCCTGTTCCCAGAATCAGTCTGTGGATTGAAGGGGAGATGTATGTCAGTCTGTGTCTTTTGCTCAGTCTTCAGCTGGGCTTTTGGAAGTAAGCAGGACAGGCTTCCCTCATGAAACATCAACTTAGTTGATCTCAAGGAGTAGTACGGACTGGCCTGTGGAAAGTAGGGCAGGAGAAAGGATGCTTTTATGTCCTGGAGAAGCTGGGGAGCAGAAGTAGGCCCTGAGGAAAGGGGACTCTCATATGCGAAGACATAAATGGTGATCCAGTTCAGTTATTTATTGATAGACTGTGCTGTGCTCAGCCTAGGGAGACAGATCATCCAGGACCTTGCTCTCTAGGTCCTCCCAGTCTGATGACGAGAGATAGATTCAGATCGGCCTCATGTGATGCAAAATAGAATGTGCCTGGGAAAGAAACATGGATCAGGCCTAGGGTGAGATAAGTCTTTTATGATTTACAAAAAACTCTTCTGGAAAAGGTGGCTATGGTACTTGGCTCTGGAGGCTGCAGGTGGGGTCCCTTGAGGCAGCTGGAACCTTCTGAGGTTGGACGGGGGAAGGAGGGGAAAGAAATGCTGGATTCCCACAGGGACAGAAATACTGCTGCTTAGTGTGTTGGGGGAAGAGAATATGGAGGCTGCTTGTAGAGGATCGAGGTGGTGTGCCAGAGCTCAGGGTCAGGTCTGAATGCCCAAAGATGGATTCTAGTTAAAATGAGTTTCAGGGAGAGCCTTAGAAGGGAGCCTTACATCAGGGAGGCAAGTTAGAAATCTGTATTAAGTTCTCATTGCCTCCATAGTCATCATCTCTTGGGGGCCCACTTCTCCCCTCCCCCACTCCCAGTTGGGACACTTCCCCTGCTATAACGGCCACAGAGATCTGGCAATCAGGCAATCTGCTGCTTCCCTTCCCTCCCCCCTCTGGGCCTTCCTGGACCACACCCCAAGACCAGGACCTACTGGGTGCCTGCTAGGCTCGAGGGACCACACTCAGATACAGTTAGCCCCCAACAGCTATGCTTCCATTGGTCTGTGCCCCCAGCTGGGGCCAGATCAAGTATTGGGAAGAAAGATTTCTAACCTATCCCAGTCAAAGCCTTTGCCTACCATTGCAAAATGTTAGTTGGGGGAGTTAGTCCAATTCTGAGTTTCGGATGCATCTATCCAGATGCTAGTATGAGGACAGAAGCAAGCTCAGAAGGCTGTGGTTGTGCACGCCTATGTGCCCAACACTATACTCCGCTTTGCTCTGGGAAGTTGAGAGAAGCTTGAGCTCCAGTGTGGGGATAGGGAGGTGACCCAGAAGCTAGGGTGACTATTGGAGAAGGAAATTAACATGGCACCAGAGTTAAGAGGGATAGCCATGCTATAGAAGTTCAAAGAAGGAAAACTCAGTAGCCTCATGGGACTGAGACTCTAGGCCTTGAAGAATCAGAAACTTTGAGAAGAGAGAATGGCAGTAAATGGAAGAACAAGGGTCAGAGTTCCGAGACAGGGATGATTCTGGCTTGTTTACAGTGGATATTGAAGACCCTTCTGGAGCAGGGAGCTGGGAACTAACATTAGCAGTGTATCTACATTGTATACATATATTAACACACTACATCTTTGTAAATTTGGTAATATTACTTAGTTCCTAAGTGTCAGAATTAGGATTTAATCCTAGGTCTCTCCGATTCCAAAACCCATATCACATTATAAAGAACTCTGAACACTAAGATGAGAGACTAGGCATGACCAGAATTAAGCTGAGAATAAAAAGACAGAGTCAATGTAATTTGGCTACATTTGTAAACTATTTACTAACAAACTTAATTTTTTTTTAAGTCACCTAGTTTAGGAGAGATGAAATCCTGTCATTTGAATCAAGTGGATGGAATTAGAGGGGATTATGCTAAGTGAAATAAGCCAAAAGAAGAAAGATACCAGATGAGCTCAGTCATAGGCAAAATGTGAATATAAAAATTTTAAAAAAAAGGAACAAACAAAACAAAACCAATGCTTGGATACTTGCCATAGAACTGAGGTTAGCAACAGAGAATGGGACGGGGCAGGAAAGGGTAACAAGTGGTGGTGGAACCCACTGGACAGTGGTGAAGAACACTTGGTGATTTGGTGGAGGGCAAGTTGTGTTGACATATTTTAGGAATAGGAAAATTGCACATATGGTGAATCTAATGTATGAGTTTATTTAAAGGTATAAAATCAAAGTTACTGCAATTAAAAAAAAAAGTCACCTAGTGACTAAGTCACAGGTGATCCCCCAATCCCAGGCAGGCTACTCTCCTTGTTTGTCCTTCTGTAGCATTGACTCCCTTCTTTCTAGATGCACAGGTTAAACCCTACCTTTTAGCACATGCCTTCCTCAAATGAGCCGTGGGAACTTATTTGACCCAACTCAGGCCATATGATTTCCAAAAGTTGTCCTGGAAGAGAGGCTGGGGTCTGAACTGGACCTGAGTAGGGAGAATATGGCTGATGCCACCACTCAGACACCTGCACACTCAGTGCTTCCTTCCTCTCTGGATGGCAGATTTTGCTCCTGTCACCTCTTGTATGCATAGAAATTCCCAATTCACAAAGCATATTCATTCCCATGCTTGGGAACCTCTCTGCTGCTGTTGAGAGAGGAGGAGCTAGTGCTATCACTCTTGTATAGATGAAGAAACAGGTTCTAGAAGACAGTCTGACTCATTCGAAGTCACAGAGTCCTCTGGTAAGGAGTAACCTGGAGACTGTGAGATACATTGAGAAAACACAGGACTCTGGACTAAAAAATGAGGTTTGTGTCCTAGCTGCCATATTACCTCTTTGTGTGATTAGGGGTTACTTTAGCTGCCATGAGGTTTTTTGTTGCTGTTGTTTTCCCCCTTATCATATATAAATGGGAATACTATCAATAAATTGCTAGAAGAATCAAATAACATAATTCCATGTGCTCTGTAAAGCACTGGACTGTGTGTGAGAACTTTTTATCAAGAGTGACATCAGGAGGTGAACCTCAGAGGTCAGATTCAGGTATCTGGTGCTTTTGGCGCTGTACCACAGGGCCTCTGCCCTGCTTGATTCTGGACACTGCCTGACTCTTGAATGATCTGTTTCCGGATGTCAGCCAGTCCGGAAGAGGTAGCTTCCCTCTTACTCCCCTCCTTGCTCCTTTGAGGGTTGATTTACTGATTGTTGTTTGATAACCACTCCCTAGAGAGCTGCCTGAAGCCATGTGTGCTTCCAGTCTCTTGGGCCTTGTGACTGTGGGCCAGAGTTCCCTCCTTGCCTTCCTGCCTGGGCCAACCCAGGGTTGAGCCTGTGGGGGAAGAGGACTTAGTCATACTGCCGCACTGAATCTCTAGCTCTGTATGGAACTGAAGATTTGCTGGTCCAAGAGTTATGCTCTTGAAATGCCAAGGTCTCTCAGGTAATCCAGTGGACACAAGTAGTGGCACCAACCCCTCTCCCCTCCAAGATGCTCTCCTTTCCCCAAGTCAGAAACTACAGAATCCTGAGAAGAATGTGTCCTAACACGTCTACTTGTGCCCAGGCCTTATGCACTTTCAGACTGTGCTTCTGGGGGCCTTTCCTACCCCCATGATCCTATCCCCTGTTCCTGAGGCTCTTAATGTCTTATTTCATCAATCCTTGTCACAGACATTTTTCTTCCCATTTCTTGGATTGGGCAACTGAGGACCACAGTGAGTAAATCCCTCATACTTGGGAGTGAGTCAGCCACCCAGCAGAGCTGGGTCTCTTGACTCCCGTCTGAGTTTCTCTCCACTGCCCTGGAGAGCTCTTTTCTCTTTCCTGGGACCTCTTCCTGCAGAGGCTCTCTATCCTCCCTCCTGTGGTTGAATACACACTTATGCATGCAAATAAGATGAAAATATTTTTAATCGGGGCAACCTCATAGAGTGGAAACCATTTCCTTCCCTGGTCCTAGAGGAAGCTGAGACTTAGGAGGAACTTGGAACCAAGCTCTAGGTCTTACGTAGGTCCCACAAGATCAGAATTCCTTTTCTTCTTGCGATGGCTGACACCCCCTACTCCCACCTTTCACACATTGGTTTTTGAGGCTTTCGAAGCAATGATTGAAAGATCGGGCTCAGGGTAAGGGATTCTCGGACCATGGTGCACTCTTACAGTCTGTAAAGTGAAATGGAGAAACTGGACCAGTGAATACTTAAAGATCTGGTGTGTCTAAAACCCGGTCATCACCTCCCAGGGAGCAGGGACCTGGTTGTGGGAGAGAGTCAGGGAAAGGAAGTCATGTACTGACTAGCGAGAGTCCCCTCATGACTGAGAGGAAGTAGCCAAAGAAAAGAAGACCCTCGCCACAGCAGTATAAATAATCACAGGGTTTCCGGAAGCTCTGTGCTTTTCTCGAACTCAGAACACTTACTCACCCTGAGGCCCTGCGAGTTGCAGAGCTGGAACTCCTTATAGTCGCCCCACTAGTTGTTACAGCAGCTTATTTACTGTCTACATGCTATACCTCGTGCCAAACACTTTCTGCACGTCACTGCATTTCATACTCTGAGCTTTCCTAACAGATAAGCATATCCCTATTTTACATATGAAAAATTTGAGGCTCAGAAAACTTTAAAATGTTGTCCAAGATCTTTGATTAGAATCCCTGGTCAATCTGACTCCAGCACATATATCCTCAGTGCAGTGCTTTAATGGCACTGTGTTCTCTACCCAAGAGTCTGGAAGCCCCTGAAATGCATCAGAGGCACATGCCATAGTCTCAGAAAGGGGAGGGAAGGTTACAGGGATATCAGATTTTTGTCTGGCTCTTCTCTTCCATCTTCATTGGCTGCCTTGAAGGATCTGGTTCACCACGCTCAAGGGCCTTGAGAGAAGATGATAATGTCTGGGAGCTGTAGCCTCTGCCTTATTCATCATTACATACCGAGATTCCAGGCCAAACCCCAGACCCAGCTCAATCTCCACCATTCCCCTGCACTGAGTTGCCAGCCTTAGTATATGTAGCCAAATAGGGTTTACCGTGCTTACAAAAATGATGACGATAGGTCTCGGTCTTTTCCCCGGGCACCCTGAATTGGAACAGGGCAGCTATCTAGAGAATTGTGCTCCTTACTTAGCAGGTTTCTCATTGTGCCCATTGGTTTGCACTCTGTAGCCCAGGTGTCAAGTTTGTAGTTGAAACAGCAGTGCAGTGCAAACCAAGACAGGATGGGCCTTGGTTTGGAGAGCCCGTAGGTTTCACTTCCGACTACAACTCATAGCGACCCAGTAGAGCTAGTCTTCGTCAAAACCCCTTTCCAGTGAGGTCCGCAGCTGGCAGATCCCTACACTTGTGCACCGTTCTAACAGTTAATCCTCACAACAACTCAGTGAGGCTGGCATTATTTTATCCTCATTTTACAGATAAGAAAACTGAGGCAGAGAGTGATTAAATAATTTGTCCAAGGTCACACAGCTAGGAAACAGCAGAACCAAGGTTTGACCTTGGTTGGTCTGGCACTAGAATTTATGAGCCTCATTAACATATTACACAGGATATTTGCTTGGTCTCAGGGCCTCTTTGTATTTTTTTCTTTCTCTCTGAGGTCTGTCTCGATGAGATTGCAGGATAGTGTCAAGAGCACAGATGAGCTGGTTTCCCTCTGTATTCCCTCATCCTTCGCTCCCAGTGGTAGAGGTCTCCCTAACCAAGAGCCTCCCTGTCCTTTGTCCATAGGTCACTGCACCCAGAGGGGCGCAAACCAGGGAGGAGGCATTGCCTCCACTGCAGCAGCTGGGCCCACGATGCAGAGCATCAAGTGTGTGGTGGTGGGCGACGGGGCTGTCGGCAAGACGTGCCTGCTCATCTGCTACACAACTAACGCCTTCCCCAAGGAATACATCCCCACAGTGTTCGACAACTACAGCGCCCAGAGTGCAGTAGATGGGCGCACAGTGAACCTGAACCTGTGGGACACAGCGGGCCAGGAGGAGTACGACCGCCTCCGCACACTCTCCTACCCTCAGACCAACGTCTTTGTCATCTGTTTCTCCATTGCCAGTCCACCTTCCTATGAGAATGTGCGGCACAAGTGGCACCCAGAGGTGTGCCACCACTGCCCTGACGTGCCCATCCTCCTTGTGGGCACTAAGAAGGACCTGAGAGCCCAGCCTGACACCCTACGGCGCCTCAAGGAGCAGGGCCAGGCACCCATCACACCACAGCAGGGCCAGTCACTGGCCAAGCAGATCCACGCTGTGCGCTACCTCGAGTGCTCGGCCTTGCAGCAAGACGGTGTCAAGGAAGTGTTTGCTGAAGCCGTCAGAGCCGTGCTCAACCCGACGCCAATCAAGCGGGGGCGGTCCTGTGTCCTCTTGTGACCCTGGCACTCAGCTTGGAGGCTACCCCTGTCCCCCTACCAGTTGTGCCTTGGCGCCTTGTCTGCTCCCAGCTGTGCCTTAAGGACTAATTCTGGCACCCCTTGCCAGGGGACTCCCTGAAGGCCTTTTTTCTCTGAATGCCTAATTCTCCCTTAGGAATCCCACAGGGAAAGGGGCTTTGGACCCTGCCCTGCTCTGTATGGGAACATCAGGTATTCTTGAGAGTTCACCCAGGCCAAGGTTGGATCCCTTCCAAAAAGCCAACCCAGTGTCCCCTCCCCATTTTCCCCTACTGACCAGTTGATCCAGCTTTCACACAAATGTTGCTGCCTATTGTGGTGCCTTCTCTCAGGTTAGGAGCTATCAGCTATCCCTAACCTCTCCTTAACTGCTCTTTAAATTGCTCCCTCTCCCTTTCCCGAAGACAGAGCCACAGAATCCTGAGAAGATGAATGTGCCCTAACCTGCCCCCATGTGCCCAGGCCTTATGCATTGCTGACTGACTCAGTCCCTGCCCCACCTCCCCAGGCTCCTGGGGGCCTTTCCTACCCCCATCAGCATCAATAAAACCTCCTGTCTCCAGTGGCCCCGGCTCCTCCCTATGTGCTTGCTGGGCATTGGGGGTTGGGCAGAGAATGGGCTAGGGCTACCAGAAACTGGGAGCCTTTTGTTTCCTATAAGAGGGGACAGGAGACAATAGGCTTCATTGTGGTTCCTCCCCCAACTCCGCAATTTCCCTAACAAAGCTCTGGACTCTGTCGGAGGGGCCCAGTCAGAGATTCTGTAGTGAATGGGGATGCAAAGTTTGAGGAAAGACTTCCTGATCCAGAGCTCAGAGGTTGAGAGCCATCAGCCTGCAGGCAAGTGTTCCAGTCATGCATCTGAGAGCTTTCCCCTCCTGTCCCCAGGGGAACTAATCTTTACTGACAGAATTAAGGCTGGAGCCCAGGCCTTGCCTCAACCCCTGTCTAGCCCCTATTCCAGCTTTCGGGTTGAGTCATCACAGGGATGGTTAAGGCACTCCTGTTCACCAAATTGGGGGCTTGGGCCAGCCTTAGGAAAATCACTCCCGTGGGCTTCTTCCCTCCATCCTGGGAACTGTTCCCTCATCTCAGTTCCATTAAATAAGAAAGCTTCAAGATAAGCCAGGCTAGCCCAGACTGTTGGAAAGAAATTTATTTCCCTTGAGAAAAAATGTACAGGAACCAAATCACAAGACCTCAGGGCCTAGGCAGTAAGGAGCATTGGGGGGACACTAGAGAGTCCATATTAGGGTAGGATCTGTGCTTCTGACGCCCACACCCAACACCTTTGCAAAGGAAGACTGTAAGCCAGAGATTTCAGAAGGAAAAGGAAATAACCTAATGTGCCAATGCTTTTTCTGGGCGAAGGATCAAGTCATCCTTTGGGTACAGAACACCATCTCCATAAGGCAATGTCAGAATCAGACTGGCAGAGCTCTTGGAATCCTACAGCCCACTCACCCTGCATCATCCACATGGACATACAGTCTCAGGTAGGGAAATGTACATATCAAATTAAGGTGAAATCAGGACTTAGAACACCTTGCAATCTTAGCAGGGATCTCTGGCCAGAGACCTGAATGTGCACAGGAGATCATTAGACACATTAGTCAAGTGGATGACCCCGTGGAGAGAAATGGCTGTGGTTTTCAGGTAGCAGCCACTGCTCAGTGGTCCCTGACCTCAGCAAGAGGTGGCTATGTAAAGGCCAAGAACCGGATGGTGGTTATGAACCTCAGGACTTTTTTTTAGCACCAGATGGTGGAGCTTTCCTACCAGCCCAGTTTCTTGGGGGCCTCTCTGGTTAAGGGTGATGCTGCTTGAAGGTCCCTATGCCTTCAAGTGTGCTGAGAAAAAAGTAGAAGTCAGCAGGGCTGGGTAAAGCCTGGTCCTCTGCCCTTCTTCCCCCTCCCTAGCTTCAGGTGGCCCAAAGAGGACATAAGGGGTGGGGAAGACCAGAGTGGTATCTTGGTTCTGGGCAGTGGGGCGCCTCCTTGCCAGCAGGAGGGGTTTAGAATCGCTTTTCCTCAGGCTGGGAGGTAATCAGCAGCTCCTTGTTCCCGAAGTCCCACCAGGCCGTCATGTGGAATGCCATGTTGGTTAGGACAACAGTGTACTCCAGGACGGCAAAGATGGTGTACACTGTTGGAAGGACACAAGAAAAAGGCATAATGAGCTTTCTGTCATCCCCCCACCTTGGGTGTCTATTTGGTAAATTACCACTACTACATCACTATACAGGAAACAGGTGGCAGCCAGCTGCCAAGACCACTGCCACATTGCATAGAACACATCACAACCGCCCCATAGCCATGTGATTATCCATGGGTCTTAGACTGGCCTCACCTCCAGCCTCACAATACATGTTGTGCCGAAAGTAGACAGCCAGCGCCATGAAGAAGGAGATGAAGTTGATGATGAAGAGCCGCTGTTTCCAGTTATAGGACTTGCGATCCTAGAAGATGGACTGCCTGATCATCCTGCAGTTTAGCGAATACGTGTGGGCAGCCTCCCCTCTTATCCCCAATTCTTTAGGGCTGAGTCTCATCTCCCTTGGCCATGGAATGGGGCACAGGTATGGACAGCAGAAATGAAGGGCATGTTCACATTTGGGGCATAATGAGGTAAAGGAGCAGTGGTGTCGCTGTCCCTCCCACTTTGGGGAGGTGAAGTATGAAAGTTATCTGGAGTCACCTACCAACCCAACACTTCCAGGTACTGCTAGGAGAGGTAAGGTGTATATTTGTGGGGTGAGGGGACTGGAGTTACTACAAACCACAATCCCTGGACACAGTGTTCCTAACCCATGCAGCCTGCATGCTACCCCTCATTCTACCCCCATTTGGAGCCTCCATCTTTCTTCAGTCTCCTATACTAATCAAATACAGTCCCAGATGCTGACTCATCAGTTACCTTCCAATTAACTCCAAGTCCCAGCCCCAGCCAATAGAACTTTAGTTCCCACCACACCATTACCCAGATCCTGAAGACAGAAGTCCTTGATTTTCTGGGCTACCCAGAGCCCCAGTGAATGGTAAACCGTACCTCCTGACTTACTGTGTGCTTCTTGGTCAGCCGCCAGAGAATGCAGGTGAGGAGCATGTAACTGAGGGATGAGGCGATGAACACAATGAAAGCATTTTCATGGATGGCTGCAGGGAGAGAGGAGGGTTGGGGGTATACATCACAGGCAGCACCCAAACCCCTACCTTGGAAGGTCTCAGTGGGGAGGGCGCAGGGCGGTTCCTCCCTAAACCCTTCCCCGCTCCTTCCCTTGCCAGGTGGGTACCCACTGAAGTCCTCGGAAGAGGAGACATAGGTGAGCACTAGCAGTGCGAGGTTCTCAATGACGTTGAGGCCGAAGTTGAGGCGACAAAGAGAGCGGTAGCCAGGACACGGGGAGGCACAGCTGAGGTAGTGGTTCCAGTAGGCGAAGGCCACCAAGAAGCGGGGCGCTGAGTGCAGGCCGATGCAGAAGCGCCACACGTAGCGCTGGGGCACCTCCCCGCCGATGGCCGAGCTCACAGATGGTAGGTAATTGGGCACCTAAAGAGTTGTCACCTGTCTGGGTGCCAGCATCTGCTGGCCATACCCACCTGGAGATCCTTTCCCATCTATCAAATCTCTCCTGGCCCTCAGAAGGCTCTGCATCAGCCCATCCCCTGCCAGAAAGTCCTTCATGTGTCCCCAAAACTCCTGGAAGACCTCTCCTTCCAGGTCCTGGGCCCCCAGTATGACTGGTTCTGATTCCTTAATCAGCATGGTGTTTGTGCAGGAACAAGTTGGGACCTTCTCCATGCCCCTACACAGGAAAGCTACACATGGCTGGGAAAGCTATAGACACGGTCAGTTGCTCTGAGTCCAGGACCAAGGACAAGGATGAGTCAGACCCTCCAAGCTTCCTTGAGACAGTGCTAGATTCACTGTCCAGCTGAGCTGTCCCCTTACTGCTCCCAACTTCACTTAATTCTGTGAGGTGTGCCAAGGGAGTGGAGGATAGTGTGAGCTCCTGGGAGAGCTGAGCCAGAAGAGTACACCCACCTGATCATGCTGGAGACACCATGTTTCCTAACCTGAGGTAATCTAAGAAAATGACATCCTGGGGTATCTCTCCCAGTCATCTTTCTCAATGCCTGAAATTCCCTCATCCCTTAAGGAACTAGCGCATCATTCTTTAAAGCTGAAGAAGGGTGAGGTGCTCATACACAGCTTTAAGGATTTGTATCTTGCTTGTAAGGAAGGGTCAGGCACGGTCATTTGCTCTGAGTCCAGGAACAAAGATAAGTGAGCAATAGTTTTGATGGGGACAAGGAAGCCAGGGATGGAAAGAGGATCTCTTAGATGCCAGGGCCTAAAGCAGAGCTTCACATTAAAGGTCTAAAATCTGAGACTATCCATTTCTAAAAGGTTCCAGGATTGTGGCAGCTGCCAGTATGTTGCCTACACTTTCCATGGACTTTTTAAGACATTCAGCATGGGCCAGAGCAATGCCAGAGCCCAGCACCCCAGTGAGGGAGTGACCCTGCTCTGACTGAAGGGACCACTCTTCGAGATAGAGTTCTGGAAGGTCACTTCCTTTCTCCCAGTGAAGGTGCTGAATGGGTCTGTGTAGCAGCTGACGGTAGGCAATGACGGAGGCAGCTCACAGGACAGGGATGGGCCTGGGAGAGGACCAGTCAGGGGTTTCACAGCCTTCACAGAAAAGGAGATGAATGCCCCTCAGCACTGTCAGAGGACGGTCAGTGCACAGCTCTCAGAAAGGGAGCTGCTCCCAGGGCCATGGCTGGAGAAATAGAACTTGAGATGCAGCTTGGACCCTGGGACTCAGATATTCACTCTGAGTAATCAATGAAGAGTCAGTATGGCGACTTTGGAGCCCCACAAACCTATCTGTGCATTCCAGTTCTGCATTCATGAGCTGGGTAACCTTGAGCAGCTCACTTCACCTGTCTGGTGTTTCAATGTCCTCAATGGCAAAATAGTGATAACACCATCTATCTTGCAAGGTGACTGTGAATACAAAACATAATGTATGCAAAACATCTCAGTCTCTGGCACATAGTGGGTACAAGTGTTGACTTTCAGAAGACAATCTTCCTTGAAAAACCTGCAAACAAGCTATGAGCTACATGATTAATGAACATGGGAAGGCCTGCATGTGAAGGAAGCAGGAATTATGTCCTTACCAGACACTTCTGAGAACTCCCAGCCTTACTGGACTTTCTGCCTCTCAAGTAGAAATCCCTGAGAAGAATTAGTAGTAATGTTGCCTCCACTTTCTAGAAATTCATTCTGAAAACTCTTGTCCCAATCTCAACCACTTTAAGGGGAATGGGACTAGCATCTAAAGCTTGATTGGGAGAGCCAGAGCATTCAAGGGCCCAGAGCCCTGACTAATGTGAGGAAATAAGTAAAGGGTAAAGACGGCACAGAGTAGGTAGGAGGCCTCAGGAAGAGAATTAGGGCAGTGCGGCAACTGGTCCTGCACTCACAAATTTCTCTCAGATTAGGGTGGTTTCAGGACCATAAGAGCAAGGATTGCTTCTCTCAAAACACCCTCCTACACCATCCCAAGCATGTGCATGCATACACACACACACACACACACACACACACTCTCACTCACTCACTCACTATCCCAATCACACAAGTTCCCTTCTTACCAACTGCCAGCAACAAAAAAACATCAGGAGCTACTAGAGGCCAGGTACATAGTTCATCCCAAACCTACCCCATGAGGCCAGAGCTAAGGGTATGGAGACATAGGAACATAATTCTCCTTTCCCTCAAGAACAGAAACCCTTTGGCCTGAGGTGTATGGCTCAGTGAATCTGTGACAAGACAGTAGATAAGAATCTCACATAATGTAAAAGTAGGGCATCCCCCAAATTCCCTATCATCGCACCTCAAATTTCAACATTAAAGGTTCATTCCTTCAACCTCAGATGAAAGTTCCCTGAAATTAGGGATGACTTTTCTATCTATCTTACTGCCCTGCTGCCCCTTGCTGATTGGATTAAAAAACCCATTCCATTCCAGTCCATTCTACTTGCTACTCTTCTCTGGACTCCATCCCTCTCCTTATCTATCCTCAAAGTCCCATCTTAGCTCTGATCTCCCCAGAAGCATGAGCTATTGTATCGGCCTCCTCACTGGTCTCCCTACTCTTGCCCCTGCCCTTAAACCAGTTCTCCACTCAGGAGCCAGAATGGTCTTATAAAAGACAATCTGATAACATCCTTTCCTGTCTCCCCATTGCCCTCTGGATAAATCAAAAGGTGTCAGTCTGCAATTCACAAAAACCTTTCTTTGATGTGTCCTGCTGGCCTAGCAGTCCAGTCCAGTACACCCTGGGAGCAGTTCCACATACATCTCAAGGTCCCAGGTTCAAGACCTGGGGCCAGGGAGAACAACCAATGTGAGCAACTAAAGAAAAATAAATAAAATACTTCTTCCTTCTCGCTCTTCCTGTCTGCCTACTTCAATCCTACCTGCACCTTTCTCCTCAAAAAAAAAAAAAAAAAAAAAGAAAGAAAGTTTTTGTTAGCCCCAGGGCAACAATGCCTCCTTCTCACAGGAAGCAAGTCTACCCCAATGTCCTAGCTGGGTTAAGTGCTTCCTCAGGCCCAAGATCCCTCTTTTTATCACAATGGGAATTCCAACTCACTATCCTGTCTGTATCTAGGATTGACTCTTATACAAATGAGATGCTATGGGGGACAAGTCCATATTAAATGCCATGTTCCTGACATAAACAGAACCTCAAACCCCTGGGCCCTTAGTAGACAGGAAATCCATCTAAATTTCTAGTCAGCAGAGCCCTGAGTAGACACAGGTTGTAGGGTCTGCCAGAGAGAAAAACCAGTTAGAAGATCCCAGTGCAGGACTGGGGATCCTCGAAGGACATGCCCCTTGTCTGAGCTAAAGCCACCTATTTTACTTCTCCTGGCTCCTGGTCTCATCTTACTTACTCATCTGGCTTCCTTTCCTGTCTTTTTTCAACTTCCTTCTCCCTCTCATGATCCCTCTATCCCCACTCCCTTCCCTGTCTCTCTCCTCCCTGAACACTCTACTTCTCTTACAGGGCTATGACTGTCCTTCCTCTGAGTCTCCTCCTGCCTCTTACCTTCTCCCCCACCACCTTTTGCTCCCTTTCCCCAATCTCTGACCCTCCACCAATCTCTCCTACTCTGTGATCCCACCCTTATCACGATCTCCTGACCTGGCCCTGATCCAGGTGCTGGGGAGTACGGCACTCACCCCACAGTCAGTGGCCACCGTGTACTCAAAGTGGAACACCAGGGACCAGATGATGCAGAAGAAGAAGCCGAACACAGGGAAAGTGATGACCCACCAGACCATGGCCGTGAAGCGGAGCTGGAACACAGTCCCACTGGGGTCCAAGGGCTGAGAGGAGTACATCCTGTAGGGAGTGGTGCCCAGGCAGGGCAAGGGACTCAACTTGGGGCCTGGTAGGATACCTGGCCTTCTGGGGTCTTCTGTAGAGCTGGTTCCTTGGAGTATACAGAAGAGCCAGAATAGAAAAGGCATAAGGGAAAAAGGAAAACAGCATAGAGGAGAAGTAGGTGCAGAGGGAGATAGGGCAGGTGCAGCAGAGATAGGCAGGGTCAGCTCTTAGGTCCACCGCTCAAAGAGTCTGAGCAAAAGAGGTTCCCAGTAGCCTGAACATGGGAGCTCAGATGACTCACCACATTCTCAAAACCCCAATACCCCTGTGAGACGGTCACAGGTTATTCTTTCCATTACATAGAAGGGGAGATTGAGGCACCCTTCTAAAAATTATGTCAGGTACGAAAACTAGGACTAAGATTCCTGACAGCTTAAAGTACCAAGTCAAGCCTTTCTTCAGGCCAAGGAACCTAAATAAGGACCCACAGGGCATAATCTGGTGGCCTAGCAGTTTAAACCAGACACCGTCCACATGCATTCCAAGGTCCCTGATTCAAGACCCAGGGGCCCAGGAAAACAACTAAGATAAACCACTAAGTAAAATAAAGTGTTTCTTCCTGGCTGCTTGTCTGCCTACTCACCTTCATTCTTACCTGCATTTTTCCTTTAAAAAAACAAAAACAAAAATCTGTGGCTAAGTCCTTCCACTGGCCCAGTTCGACTACATTCCTACTCTTCACCCACGTTTAACTAGGAACAGTGAAAGTGCCTGCAGAACCTATTTCAGTGGGGCCATATGTTACTAACCATCCCACCCCCAGGCTTGGAGTGATCCAAGCCTCCAGCCAGTAGTACTCTGGTACAAAGAGTCCCTGAAGAAGCCCCATAGCTCTATCTCCTTTTTCTCTAAGAAGACTACATCACCCAATCCAAGGTACAGGTGAATCTAAGGGCTATCGGAACCTCCTCCACCAAGTCTGAGCCTACTTTGCTGGGCCAGACCTAGGAAGGACAGATAGAAATTCAGGAACATGGGTTTCTACTCTCTTTTTCTAGACAGAGAACTCCCCCTCTAATCAGAATGTCCCGACAACCATGACCCCTCTTGAGCTAGGCTCCCTTCTGAAGGCACAGATGCCTCTATTAAAAGGCCTAGGACCAAATCTTCCTTGGGACTCATACCTCCCTCCATTAAGGGAACCCCAGTCCACTAGTCTAGCTCAGCAGCAGGGAACAGCATGAGGTGGGAGAGGGAGCAACACTCACACTGGGTGCTGAAGGATCCCGGGCTTGGACTGAGTTCTGGTCAGACTAAAACGGTTCTAAAGGGGAAGAGTTCCACCCCTAACTCTCCAGAGCCTGCCCTTCCGCCCACAGAGCCCGGATCTCCACCCCTACCAAGGCACATAGCCTTCCTAGGATCAACAAAGTTTACATGTCATAATCCCGGAACACTCTGTAAAATGTAAAAAGTGATAGTGGCTGAAGTTAGCCCACAGCAAATTCCTTGCCAGGGATTGAGGGGGTGGGGGTGGGGGGTAGGGGTAAGTATCTTTCTGAGCGTTGTGTCCAGAATATAGGTAAGTTTCTGGGAAGGATAAGGGAGAAAATCGGATTTGGCCCCTTTTTAACACAGCAGGACTGAGTATGTTTGTTGGGCCCCACTAAGGAGCTAGTTAATTTTCATCACAATTGATTCAGGATCTAGACAGGCCTCAGTATGAAGTCTCAGGGTCCAGCCTACATCTATGCAAAACAGCTTAATGGCAGCATTAAGAGGTCTAACAATTAGTAACAGAAATATAACAGTCCTGCTTTTGCCTGTATTTCCCAGGCTACATGACATCCTATGCTCAGATCAGAGCCTCATGAAGGAAAAGTGAACAGTTGGGCTAGGTCCACTTAGGGTAACTTGTGCAACTAGAGCTGTGCCCCTAAGAGGAGTAGACTCTGGGATGCAATCCATCCCATTACTGCCTTTCCATCTCTGCAGGATGGCTTAAAGCCAGGATGAAAAAATAGCTCTAAGACTCAGAAATAAGAGAGAGGGTCAAGGCAGAGACTCACCAGAAAGAGTGCATGCTCACTCTCAGAGCTTGCTAACTGGTAGTTACTAAGCCTCCTTAGAATGGGTTGCTAAAGAGGGAGGAAGCTCCCCATCACTGGCAATGTGCAAGCAGAAGCAAAGTCATCTAATTATAGATGTGCAAGACTAAGATGACTTCTTTTATTCCTAGGGTTAGCCATTCCTAGGACACTCTGGATGAAAAATTCAGAGCAGATATGAAAATTTCCAGGTAGATTCAACATAGTAGTCCCAGGAAATGGGAACAAAATACCCCCAGGATCGCTTGGCCTGGTCCTGCCCACCAGAGACCAGGTACCCCCATGAAATTATGTCTTAGCTCCCTAACTAGTCTGTCAGATTGGGATATAGGTATGTCAACTAAGTTACTCATCCCATTAATCTTTGGAGCCAGGAGAGACAGGACCATCTATTCTGCTTAACTTCATAAGCTATACAAGCGTACAGGCTATACTGCATTATACCATGACTTCCTTTTGTCAGGGCACCGAGCTGGGGGGTGGGGGGCACTTCTTGTCCATTCATTTACTGTTTTAAGATTCAGATGCAGTACCAATCTTCCAGGCTGCTCTGCTGGAGAAGACAGACACAAATGTGAGATGATAGAACTGTATGAGAGGTGGGGCCTCGTCGAATAGTGGTTAGGTCAATCGCCTCCAAAGGAGCATAGGTCATATACCCCTGGGTCTGAGTCCCAGGGTCCAGGAGGGAAACAACCAATGTAAACAACTAAATAAAAAATAAAATAAAATGCTTCTTCCTCCTTTTTCTTCCTGCCTGCCTGCTTATCTTCATTCCTACCTGCACCTTTCCTTTAAAAAACAAACAAACAAACAAAAAACTATATGGGAGATGACATACAGAACTGTGGGCACCAAGGAGGGAGTGATTAAGTTTGCCCCAAGGAGGCTAGGGAAAGCTTTTCAGAGGAGCCACCTGAGCTGGGTTTTGCAGATAAAGAGGAGTTGGCCAGGGTAACAGGAACAACTGAAACATTTTCTTTTTTTTATTTTTTTAAAGGAAAGGTGCAAGCAGTAATGAAGGTGAGCAGGCAGGTAGGAAGTGAGAGGCAGAAGACACACTTTATTTTTTGCTTATTTAGTTGTTCACATTGGTTGTACCCCTCACCCCCAGGTCCTGAATCCAGAACCTTGGCCTGTATGTAGGACTGCTCCCAGGGTGTATTAGACTGCTAGGGCACCAGGGCACACCGTATTGCTACATTTTCTAAGGTAAGAGGTAGATCAGGAAAAGCCACTGGCTGACCCTTTTTGATCCTCCCACTCTGATCACCCCTTTTCTTCCAATCCTATTCTTTCTGATGGCTGGCTCCCAGCTCTGGGCCTCATGAGACTGGATGCCTACAGCTCAAGGTCAATGTCTACTCACTGACAAATCAAGAAGAGGGAAAACTTCAAGTCATATGAACAAAACAAGAGAACTCCCA